>CM074950.1:23160875-23179181 GCA_037577455.1 Pangasius macronema
CCCACTGCTCCGGGTGTGTGTTCACGGGTGTGTGTGTGTTCACTACTGTGTGTGTGCACTTGGATTGGTTAAATGCAAAGCACAAATTCCGAGTATGGGTCACCACACTTGGCCACAAGTCACTTCACTTCACTTGCTGCCATGTTGGTACAAGAAAACATCTTGTTATTACATGAAATCTTGTTATTATCTGACAAATATGTTATTGATCTCATTTTTACAACGTAACCTACATGCAGCTATTTTGATGTTGAAACTTTGTACTTAATCTTTTATAAATTTATATATGTAATTTATGTAATTTATATACATAATGTATAACATAAAAAAATAAAAACACATTTCCTTTTGTTGACATTAAATAAAGGATCAACCAAGTGTTTTTTTAAAATAATAAATGCAACACTACTATTTTGCTAATGATTAGTTAGCAAACCTATACATCGTGATACAATAGAACATAGTATTTTTACAAATTCTAAACACTATACTATAAAATACTGACTATCGGCTATCACTGTATTTTCAACACAGAATGATCTGACAGACATTCCCTCAATTTCTCCTTTACCCTCTCGTCTGTGACGAACTAGAAGTTTTAGCTAACCGTCATCCAGTTGTAAATTTCATATAAATACTTGCAATTTATTAAATTGTCTTTTATGTACATTTTACACCATGATACGACAAGCCTAATAATTAAATGGCAATATTTATTTGGCTGTAAAAACAAGTCACACTGTTAATGTGGGCCATCTGGTGCTGTCATATTTATATTTAGATATTTGCCCAGAAGCTTCTATAAATGCCACGTCTTGGGAAGGAAGCGTAGCTGTGTTTGTATTTATATTTTCATATCAGGCTCCAGCTGCACCAGATGAACGCAAGTTCGGTTGTAAGTCCGGGTGTAAAGTCGATCCTAAATCAGATATTGCAAGTAGTTCGTTTTAAAGTAGCATGGTATAGAATTTCAGTTGCACTACAGATACTTAAGATATGTCGTAACTTCGTCACACACTTCACTAGCAACAGTGAGTCTTACTACATTAAGTGGTAGACGTCGGTTAGTCAATGACTACACTGTGAATACTCACGTTCATGATTAAGACATGTCGAGACGCAGGGAAGCAGTTCATTTTAAGCCTATTTAAGCCTAAAACATCCTGAAATAATTAATAGTACTTAATATGCAAGTTAATATGAAAGTGAAAAACTTGAATATGGGCAAATTTATCTAATATTTCATACTATGAGACCAAATAAATTAAATCACATCAAAGATTATTCAGCTTGTTTTTAGACACCTTTACTCAATTCAAGCTTTAAATTATTTTATTCTATTGGCAGATTATTTTGCTCCTTTCTAGAATTAAATGTTTAAAATCAGAAAATTTGCCTGCCAAAAGAACAAGACTCCTTCAAGCTTTGAAACAGGAAAAAATGTCTGGAAATATGTTTAATAATCTTACGCTGTTTTGGTTCGTTGTGACCTTATAACAGGAAATGGTAGATAAATATGACTAAGATATCTTCACTTGCTCAGATGTTTTTTTTTTTGTTTTTTTGTTTTGTTTTTTGCAGGGTTCATATGAGTTCCTTAGAGTTTTAAATCAGATTATGTAATGAGAAAAGACAGATACAAACAACAAAAATTTAACCAAACCATCAAACGTTCTTCTTTATTGTGGTCAGCACAAATAATTGCGGTCAACTGATTATTTAATATGATACAACACTTTGTTCCGGGCTACTAATTTGTTCTGGGGTGAATTCCCGAGCCTCGCACCTTGCCGGGATAGACTCCGGATCCATCGTGACCATGCTCCGGGTGAACCAGTTACTGAAGTAGAATGAATGAATGAATGAATGAATGAATGAATTTATTACTACTACTAAAATCAAAAGAATTCAGCAGAGTCGTTAGGATGAACAGATAAAGTATTCTAAACACATACGAATACAGATATAAATAAAGTGCACTATTCACTATTTTATTTTAGACGCCTTGCCAGAAAGCTTCGCAGGGTATGTGAGTGAGATTAAAGATGTGTATCAGGAGCTGAGGTTGAGGAACTGTCAGAGCCAGAATTCACACACCACATTGGCATTTCTAACTCTGGGGTTTTTTTTACCCTCAGTGTTCTGTTCCAGTCCAAATACAGATATAGACACAGATATTTGGAGTACTGAACAGATCGGGATAAAGATAGTGGCCCTGCATTGCATTCCTAGTAAGTCATGGACAGAAAATAAGGGTCATAATTTCCACACTACAGCTGATCACGGATAGTGAAGGGTGTAGTCATGGGAAAAATAAACATCCCATGTAACACCCAAGTTATTCTCTGTTCTGTTCCTCGGAGGAAGGTTCTCTGGTGAACCTTACAGTATATGTTTTCTCTCCCAAATAGAACCTCATTAGATAGTTAGAACTACTCATTAGAGCGACTCTAATGATGTTTTAAGAGTGTTGAAAAGTGGCCAAGTAAGGAAGGACCCTACTGCCCTTTCCTCTTAGTGAGAAGACATGTGACTGAGTCCCTTAGGATCCATAGCACAGCGGGGAAATAAACCTGAATTGGAGACATTTTGTTAAAAATTGGAGTCTTTTGTTTGTGAATATTACAAGGAAAATGAGTATTTGATGTTTACAGTGTTTTTCCCCCCTAAGTTAGTTGGAAAAAGTGCTATTTTGCTATTTTGAAACCACATTAGTGTTGCATTTAATGAGCTCTTCTCATATTAGATAAAGCCCAAACTATGGAGTTCTGCACATACCACGTGGCACTTTACAATTATCTTGTTGTCTTTGTCTTATTGAAATGAAGTCGAATCCTTCAGTCGCTTTTTAAAACCCCATTTCGAATCTCAAGCACTCCGATTGAGCGAAAACAACATCGCATCATCGTGCCAGTGCGATTCGCACAGCAAAGTCAGTATGCAGAACGCTCTCTGGCAACGGAGAGGCTTTCTAAATGAGCTGCATTCTAATGAGACGCATTAGTGAGATGCTCAACGAAATGAGCATTCGAGTCAGTCTTCCTGCAGCCGCTGATTCCGAGCTTAAAGGCCGGTGTAATAGTAGCGCTCTGGATGCAGGCGTGTAAATACACTCTGAACACTTCGCCTTTTCTGCTCGGATCAATAAAGTGCCTTTTAAACCGTCTAGGAAAAAAATGTCCAATATGTTTAACCGCGCGATGCTGCGTCTGCTAACAAAATAGACCAGTGTGGTAATAAACCTCCTCCCTCACCTGTGTGTCCTGGTAAAAAAAAAATACACAGGGTAAAATCCTAAGCCTGCAATAAAGCACTTAGACATAATTCATCCTAATTACTGAAGAAAAAAAGGTGTTGTGGATGAGAGTGCCTTTTCAGGCAAACTTTCTGCTCTTCGTCTTTTATTTATTTATTTATCTCTGAGGTAAAAAATGGGCTGAGCGAGGATTTTAAAAAAACGAAGCCGAGTGGAACAGCTAATTAAAAACGTGTGGTGTACAGAGCAAGCACAGAAAGGTTGGCTCATTAGGAGACGGAGACTCGGTAGGAATGTAGGACATCATTGCAATGAGGAAATTCTCCATCCTGGACAACAAATAGACACAAATAAAACTCAAGCCAGGTGGAGGATGAGATGTTCGGCTCCTGACTGACACCAGCTTCATCGCTACTGCACCGGACTATCGATTTTTCCCCGCTACTCTATTTAAGCTCTCTGCGTGTCTGTCTCTCTGTCTATCTCTATCTCGCACTCTCTCAGCCGACAGGAGAAGGCAATGGAAAGAAGTCGGTGATATTAGTCAAATTTTCCAGTACGTGAGATTTAAAAATTAATCGAAATTTTGTTCTTCCGGAGAGCGTGAGAGTGAGGAGGTGTAGCAGGCAATCAGGAGTGACAGCGATCAGGAGCCGAACACTTTGATCTAACCTGATGAGGTGTCAGGCAGGAGAGGCTGATTGAAGAAAGGGAACGTGTGTGGTGTGAGTGTTAGATTTTTCTAGCGTCCTGCCTGATAGCGTGACTGCTGAAAAGTTTGGGAAGAAGTTACAGAAGTTGCAGCTTTTGATTATTTTAGATCTTAATTAGAACGAGAGCGAGAAAAAGTCACAAACTCCATCAATAGTATTGCCTTAGTGTACATAGGCATGGGGCAGTCGTGGCCTAATGGTCTGAGAGTCGGACTTGTNATTGTAGGTGGGGGAGTGAATGACCAGCGCTCTCTGCCACCCTCAATACCACAACTGAGGTGAGACCCTTGAGCAATGCACCAAATCCCCAACTACTCCCCGGGCGCTGCAGCTAAAATGGCTCCCCGGGTGTGTGTTCATGGATGTGTGTGTGTTCACTACTGTGTGTGCACTTGGATGGGTTAAATGCAGAGCACAAATTCTGAGTACTTGGCCACAAAGTCACTTCACTTCACTTCATAGAGGTGTAACACATTACCACTAACTGTATCTGTTTCTTTTTTTTGTTCTCAGTTATTTAACCCCGGGGTGGGCGTGGCCTAAACGGGAAGTTTGTTTAATATGAACCAGCACTGCCCAGCACAGCAATGTAATCTCGCTCACGAGGTTATTATACCTGCAACGTTACACAGCTACACTACACGACTTTCATAATCTCGGAGTCGCTCATGCTTTCACGCTACACAACGTTGAATCACTTGATCAGTTGTTTGGGGTGGCACACTACACAACCACTCACAGACGAGGCACACACTCCACATTCTGTCACTTGGAGAGACTTCTGCCGAAGCGCACCTGATCCTCAAATTTGGTTTTCTTATGAAGATCAATGTAAGAGTGGTCTATCATGTGACTTTGTGGTGAACATGTGGAGGAAATACAGGCTGGGGAGATGCAGGCAGTGATGATCGTCTGTTCTGCAAAGAGAACTGGAGGCATAGTGCAAAACTGTGTATGTTTGCTTTTTTATTTGAATACATCTAAAATTGTGAAGGAATGTTTATATACATGCATATTGCCTGGGACGAACCACTTAAAAAGGGCCTCCAAGCATAAAACATAAAGTCCCCTTATAGTGTATATAAGAAAATGTCTGTAATTATCCACAAACATTTCCCTGGGCGTAAGACCAAACCGCTTTACTAAATAGAAGAAATGTTAACTTGTCTCATAAGCTGTAAACGATGCATAGGCCTACATTTTCGACCAACATGTATCTGACTAACCCAAGGCTATTACCACGAGCTAAACATCACATCATCCTCTAAAAATGCATCTCACATGTAATAGCTTCAAAGCCTTGGATCTTATATTGGGTATAATGTCTCTATATTTTCATCGACTTTTTATAATCAGAATCAGGCCTCCAAGACTTTTGAAACCTTTTTTTTCCCCTTTGAATATGCAAATATTATTCAAATCTTAATAGTATTTGAGCAGAGAAATCAGTTCTGCCAACTGTAATGTGCAGAGGATAAAAAAAAAGGTTGAAAGCTTGCTGGAAAACTGCAATCGCTGCATAAAAACTAGTTAGAAAGTAAGGAAAGACTATCAGATTTGTCTGTATGAGTCTTAACCCTGCGAGAGAAGCTGCGTGTGGTTTATAACACACACTGGAACGTGAAGCTCATGCACAGCGGGGAACTGCCACTTGCACTACAAAATCAGGGAATTAGCTCTCTTTGATTAAAATGGCTCACTGCTGTTGGTGCACAATAAAGCCGAAGAAAGAAGTGTCTAATTAACCGACGCTCACCATCACTTAGAACAACCTTGACATCATGTGAAAAAGTAGGCTAAGCTATTCATTATGCCTGCATTCCCTATCAAAGACCAGAAAAAAAGAGCTAAGTTAGAGCACAAGATGATGAAACCAGCTTGCAAACTGTGCTGAAAAAACAATGTGGGCGTCCAGAAATCAAGCACACTTCAGCCTGTAATGTGTGTATTTGACAAAACAGTTTTGGTTTTCTAAGCTTTAGTGATTTAAGCTACCAGGTAAAGAGTGCTGAGAACTAGGGGTGTGAATCTCTCTGTTCCAGTGCATCCTGATACGTATTATACAATCCAATGCGAAAAAAAATTATACAGTTAAACAAGTAACGATTCAATATGCTTCAGTTCACTACGGTACTCCGGTTTCCTCCCCAGTTCAAAGACATGCGTCGTAGGCTGATTTCCAAACTGTAAGTGTGTGTGCAATTGTGCCCTGTGATGGGTCGGCACCCCGTCCAGGGTGTCCGCCGCCTTGTGCTCCGAGTCCCCTGGGATAGGCTCCGGGCTCCCCGTGACCCCATGTAGGATAAGCGGTACAGAGAATGGATGGACGGATGATTTATCCAATTACACTAGATATTTTATCTGAGAATTTGTCAGGTCATGCTGCTAGACCTGACGTTTGTCAGGTCAACGGGGGCAGTCGTGGCCTAATGGTCTGAGAGTCGGACTTGTAACCCAAAGGCGAACCTGAAGGTTGCAGGTTCGAGTCTCGGGTCCAGCAGGGATTGTAGGTGGGGGAGTGAATGACCAGCGCTCTCTAACACCCTCAATACCACGACTGAGGTGAGACCCTTGAGCAAGGCACCGATCCCCCAACTGCTCCCCGGGCGCCACAGCNGTTAAATGCAGAGCACAAATTCTGAGTATGGGTCACCACACTTGGCCACAAAGTCACTTCACTTCACTTCACTAAAGGAAAACAATCAACTTTGGGGGTGCTCACAGTAACTCCACGCCATGTCAGGCATCGCATCACATGACCTTGTCGGTGTAATTATTGTCCGATTCCAGTACACCCCAAAGTGTCTTATGCCTCTAACAGAACAGCAATTTACCAACACTAACCATTTCTATTTGTTAAAGAATGACATCATAGTTTATATCCATTTATAGTTACATTTAATGTGTGGAATGTCCTGAAGAACAAGTCGGTTCCTGTTATCAGTTACATCACAGTATGCAAACAAAATGCAGGTTTCATGTTAGAGAGAAACTGTAAAATCCTCCATCCTTACAGCTTTACCTGACTGTTCCACAGTGCTGACACTGGAGACTCCTTCCAAATGCGAAATAGACATCACCTCACAGAAAACTTCACCATATAAACAATCAGACTTTTTTTTAATGGTGCATCTGCTTTGTATGATCTCTGATTCCAGCTCGCTAAGCTGTGATGGAAAGTAGCTCACTGTACTTTACATGGCTGTAACTTTGTTTTGAAAAGTGCTGAAGAGAAGAATGATGACAGGGCATTAAAAAAAAAAAATAAAAAATCCGCACTCACTTTTTAAATACATGGGAATGATGGATGTTTTGGACTTTTAAAATCGGGTTGCTGTGGTTTACATCACCTTCATCGTGTCTTCACTGGGAGGCTGTTAGAAGGAAAAAGAAAACAAAGCCGCGCGATCCTGCAAGACGGCTACAGCAGCGATTATAGAACCGCAAACTCTCACATATACCATAATATCATGATTCTTTCCTTCCTGCATCCCTCCCTTCTTTTCCATCCTTTCCTTTCCTCTTTCCTCCCTCCATCCTTTCGTTTCCATTGTTTTGTCCTTCCTGCCCCCTTCCATTCCTTCCTTCCTTCCTACCTTCCTTTCTGCATTTCTCCCTGTTCCTTTTCTTCCTTTTTTCCTTCCTGCCTCTCTTCTTCCCTTTCCTCTCTTCCTCCCTTCCTTCCTTGCATACTACATACACCGTACCACATAAGACCTGAACCAATAACATGACCCGTGTCCCATAAAAGCATTTATTTTATTATGTGTGCATACCTTATTTAAGGTGAATCCCCGGCATTACGATGTTTGCAACCTAAACTTACCTATGAAAGATTAAATACTTTATGAAATTCTTTCCTCGTGGCCTAATGGTCTGAGAGTCGGACTTGTAACCCGAAGGTGAACCTCAAGGTCGTGGGTTCGAGTCTCGGGTCCGGCAGGGATTGTAGGTGGGGGGAGTGAATGACCAGCGCTCTCTGCCACCNACTTGGATGGGTTAAATGCAGATCACTTCACTCATAATCAGTGTTTCAGTTCAGTGTGCTGGTGCGCAGAGCACAAAGCGTTTGTGAGAATCAGCACTCTTTCCTTCCTCAGGTCTCTGATGCTCTGTTCTTGAGGCAGATGGATAAATCAGTTACTCCAGAGAACCATGACATCCCTCACTGGCCTAAAACCAGAAACCAAACCCCGACCATATCCACCAAAGCAAAGAAATCATATCACATCCATGCAAATGCACTTTCTTTTTTTCTTTTTTTTTTTTCAAGCTCGTCAGTTCAAAGAGAGAGTGCGCTGTGCTTTGATGGTGGCTCATCCACTGCAGCAGATTATGTAACGACAGAATTCTTTAAGAGAAACGCTCTTCTCTCACACTTTCTCTCACCGTCTTCTTCTCAGATACTGTAGAGCCAAATCCAGAGAAGCCTAAATAAATGAACACACTGATAAATAAATGAAGAGACCTTTAGAAAAAAAGTTGAAATGTAAAAAAAAAAAAAATATCTAAACAGCACCAAGAATATAAAAAATAAAGGCAACCTAATCTTTACCTACTGCATATGTATTACAGCTGAGGTCATAAGTTTACATATGCCTTGCAAAATGTTAATAATTTAAAAAAATAAAAAGAAGGATCATAAAAATTACATTTTGTTTTTATTCAGTACTGCCCTGAATAAGCTATTTCACACAGCAGATGTTTGCATACAGTCCACAAGACAATACAGACAATAATAACCGAATTTACACACAAACCAACCAGTGCAAAACTTTACCTACACTTGATTCTTAATACTGTGTGTGTGTTACTGTGTGTAACTGTTTTTATGTTTTGTGAGAGTTGTTCATGAGTCCCTTGTTTGCCCTGAGCACTTAAACTGCACCCCAGTTCTTCAGAAAAATCCTCCAGGTACTGCACATTCAGTGCTTTTCCAGCATCTTCTGTATATCTGAGCCCTTCCCAACCGTGGCTATGTGATGTTGAGATCCGTCTTTTCACACTGAGGACAACTGAGGGACTCATACACCACTATTACAGAAGGTGCGAACATTCACTGATGATCAAGAAGGCAACACGGTCCACTGAGAGCCAGGGGGATGTAAACTTTTGAAGAAGATGACTGGTGTCAATTGTTGTTATTTTGTTTAAAGATAACATTTATAACATTTTCTTTTTTTTTTAAATATAATCTCTATCTACAGTATTCAATGTGTATGGAATAACATTTTCTTTTTTTTTTTTTTTTTAATATAATCTTGGACTACTGGACATGTTGTGTGTGTGTGTGTGTGTGTGTGTGTGTGTGTGTGTATTTTTTTCTTTTTTTATGACATAATATATATATATATATTTTAATTAATTAATTAATTTATTTATTTATTTATTTATTATTTTTTTATATATATAACATAATCTCTACCTTATGCATCTGTTCTGTATGGAATAACATTTTCTTTTCTTTTTTTTTTTAATTTAATTTTGGACTACTGGACATGTGTGTGTGTGTGTGTGTATGTGTGTGTGTGTGTATATATATATATATATATATATATATATATATATATATTTTTTTTTTTTTTTTTAAATTAATTAATTAATTTATTTGTTTATTTATTTATTTTCTTTTTTATAACATAATCTCTACCTTATGCGTCTGTTCTGTATGTGATAACATTTTATTTTTCATTTATTTATTATTTTGCTGGTCTTTTTTAACTGCATTTACTGTATTGTCAGATGATAACAGGTGCAGTTTTTAATCTGCATTATAGAATCGTGCGTTTTAAACTTTTTCAACAAACACCTGTAGACTTCTACTATCAGTACTTTTCAAGTAAACAGTTTTTTCATTCTTTTCTCAGTACAGAGAAACATGCAATATCCACTAAAGACATGAAAAACCTTCAAGTATTCCTTTATTTCCTCTCTTTGCAGTTGTTTCCTCCTTCCTCCAGCTTCCACCTTCTGGCCACACAATGGAAATCAACAAATAAATGCCCCATTTCACTGACTTTCTAAACAAGAAAAAAAAAAAAAAAAGTCTGAACTGTACTCCCAGATTTTATGGCTGTGAGTGAAATGGAGGGCTGCGTCCGACCCCAAGCACTTCCAGGTCTATTATTAGAGGTGCTGGATCAATATGGCTGGGAAGATGTTTCAGAGGAAACCGACTAAAATGACTCAGTAATGTGTGGCTGAAACTCCGAGACGCTTTGAGAAGGTCTTGACCATTTACTCTGCGTTTTGTGATCTGGCACGGAATCGATGGAGTGAATTTAATAATGCAGGCCTTGTTTTTACGTCCGAGTCTCTTGCTCTTTGTCCGGGAAAGTGCTTGAGACGTGTATGCATTGGAATAGGCTTACACACTTACACGGTCATTTCCGATACCGTAACCAAGAAGACACCTTAGCTTCTGGCTTGTCCACTATAATGGCAATGGCGCTATTTTATACCTGGTGTCTGCAGCAGCTCCCGAAAATGAAAAACTTACTAAAAGAAACAAACACCCAAGCTAATGTTAGCTCAACACTGTGACTTTTGTAAGACTGAACCAAAAAAAAAGCCCCAAACAAACAAAGCTGTCTCGCTGTACCGCCGAATGTAAACAGTGCTACTGGAAATGCACGATTCGTACTACTTCAAAACGGAGATACATCACAACCCGGAGTGCATCTGAGATAACGCCGCCTGCTTCGCCGTGAAGCCGTGTGCGTGATGCAATAACTTTAATGCAGTGTGGAGTTTCAGCATGAACAGAGAAGCCTTTATACACCCACGCAATGCAAAGTGTGCTGTACGGGATGCAGTTTAAGACACGCAGACATGTGCAGTGATGTAAAGAGAAGCGGATGCTGCACGGTAATGAGCTCAGAGCTCTGTGTATGGCATGGTTTAATACTCAAGCTCATGACTGCCTAGAGCTCCAGCTGCAGAATCAACTAGGGATGCACTGATAGTGATACTGGGTATCAGTTCGATACCATGCTCGTGTACTCACAGTCGTACATAGTAAAAAAATATGCTTAGATACCAACATCGGATACCACGTGTGACTTAATCGTAGTGTACGTTGCTGTGCTAATGAACAGTGATCTGGAAGTATACTTACGACACACTTTTATAGTTATCCTTCTTGATGTTGTAGTTTTATTTGTCTAGAATATTGTAGCATACTACGAATTTGGTTATCTTTACTAGACAGCATGAGAGAAGACAACCTGAGCCTCAGTATCAGCAAGGCTGATCATTAAAACGAGCACAGGGTGCTGTGAAGCAGGGAAAGAAGCGTGCCGAGAAAATGCAGGAAGTGCACGTGAGAGCAGTTCACTTCTGCGAGCACTGTGCACTGAGCCGTGTGCACCTCCTTTCCCCTAACTCACCAGGGTCGAGGAGCAATTCAGTACCTTGCACTCATTTTTAACCACCACGTTCACTGATACAGCTCTTCACACTCTCTATTAAACAGGCTGTTGTAAAGCGATAACATTTTAACCATACAATTCGGCACAAGGAATTCATAAACAGCGCACTGACACTGCAGCAAGCAGAATAAACTGCCTAAAGAAAATGTTCCACGATGCTCCTGATTGACCCATACTCGGAATTTGTGCTCTGCATTTAACCCATCCAAGTGCACACACACACACACACACATACCGTGAACACACACCCGGAGCAGTGGGCAGCCATTTTAGCTGCAGCACCTGGGGAACAGTTGGGAGTTTGGGTGCCTTGCTCAAGGGTCTCACCTCAGTCGTGGTATTGAGGGTGGAAGAGTGCGCTGGTCATTCACTCCCCCCACCTACAATCCCTGCCGGACCCAAGACTCGAACCCACGACCTTCAGGTTACAAGTCCGTCTCTCTAACCATTTGGCCACAATTAAGACATAATCTCACAAGCTTGCAAGTTTGCCTTGACGTCCACAAGCTTTTAGAGTAAACTACTACCCTATCATAATGGCTTCATGTTCAAACCCAGACAGCTAACGGCTATGACAGTTCACTTAAGTAAGGTTCAGCTCACTGACACACTGTGTATGCTCAGCATTAAGGGAGGACACACACACACTCAGTACGAATTTACACACAGATGACTGCGTTAACATCTGAGGAAAGGTCAGCCTGCTTGAGATGTTATGAAGCGTGTAATAATCATGTGTCTTCGAGAGACAGAGAGACAGGGAAGTAGAGCGACAGGACCAGAGAGACCCAGGGAGAGATAAACATCTCGCTTTATCATCATGGAATATGGAACAAAAAATCGTTCGAATGATAAAACCTAGCACATGTTCAGTAGTTTTTTTCTTGAACTTTAAACATGTTAACATGCTTTTTCCATCTAAAATAATAATTCTACATAAATGATCTGTTCAATTACAGCATCTTACTAAATGTCATTGAAATAGGGTAGTGGGTGTTAATATTTGCACCCACCAAACCTATGAATATTAAACATTCTTCATAACATTACCTTTTTTTCAGAGAGTGTCGATAAAAGTATAATATTTTAGGGGTTTTTTTATATCGTGCACGACGAGGTCATGGAATCAAAATGTCTGCACACAATCTAGATTATTTTATCACAGTTAATTTCGTTATTTAGATTTGTAGCATGATAAAATAATGTCAGGGATACGCTTACAAAACACACGTCTCCTACAGTTCCAGGGAGATACGCAGTGTCTCCCATTCTGCTGCTCTCTCCTCTGAGATGATAAATTACTTACTCGTGTCATATTTATGTTTTTAATCCCACAGCATGATGGAATTCTCGAGTCTGACTGGTCAGAAGGCGCACGTTATTTTTAAATAACAGCACGGCTCAGCACGGCTGTAACATGAGCAACAGTTTTATAGTAATGTGCTCGTTCTAATGCATTATTGTTTCTATAGTAACAACTCATATACAGGGACTTGTATGGCAGACGCTCTGCAAAACCTATGATTAATAATAAACGGTTTAAAAAAAAGTGTTGTTTATTAAAGAAAAACATAAATGTTGAGGTAGTGCAGTTTATTGACTGGAGACATTTAGGTAACATTTATGGAAGGAGTCTTGGGTGTGTGTTTGTGACTGTTACGGAGAGAGAGAGAGAGAGAGAGAGAGAGAGAGAGAGAGAGAGAATGACTGGTTATCGTTGCTATAGCGTAAGTGATGACAGAAACGAAATTGTTTTGCAGACGTTCCACTATCTATAAAACGATAAAAGGCATGACATGTTGTTCATTAATAAATTAAACATTGTAATTGTCAGCAAATTGGAGTAACACACCTTGGACCATGATGTTATACACAAATAATACACTCGCTGTTTCGTATAACAGCACAGTCCTTCTTGTGTAATTCCTTACTTAATACTGTTCTTAAATGGCATTCCATAGTTGTTGTTTTCATGGTTTTGTTGTTGTTGCTCTTTTATTTTTTTATGCATCTACAGCCCAAAACATGAATTTCAGGAGGAACATATTATACTTACAAAATGTGGCACTGGACAGAATACTGCTAATTAAGAAACTTTCACACACTTGTCAAACAGCATTTAAGTCTATAGTTTGTTTATAGTCAGCCCGTGATCTGAATACTAATGTGCTCAATTTCAAAACTCACACTACACTGCATCACACTGCACTACACTGCACTACACTGCACTACACTGCATTAGGGGGCAGTCGTGGCCTAATGGTCTGAGAGTCGGACTTGTACCCTGAAGGTGAACCTGAAGGTCGTGGGTTCGAGTCTCGGGTCCGGCAGGGATTGTAGGTGGGGGGAGTGAATGACCANATGCAGAGCACAAATTCCGAGTATGGGTCACCACACTTGGCCACAAAGTCACTTCACTTCACTTCACTTCACTTCATGCACTTAACTCAACTCTGAATATGGTCCTATATGAAAATTTGTCAACATTAAAAAAAAAAAAAAAAGAAAATTACCTTTGCTTTCTACATGATGTAACCAAACTGAAGTAAGCAGCATACAAACTAAGCCTGAAAGTTTAAAAGAAGAAAAAAAAAAAAAACGCCCCACATTTGCTTAACAACTTCCTTTCCTCTTTGGAAGGAAGCCATATTGTGGCCATGCTTAAGTTTCATTTCACACCCTACAGTCAATTACGGCACTATCCGAGAGAAAAAAGCTAGCTAACAGGAGCACCGGAAGTTTCCGGGTAAATGCCTAATGGAAAATACATTACACCGAAAGACAATAGGCTTTGTGTATAGGCCGACATTGATTTAGACTGTTTTAAAAACCTGGAACAAAAGCAATTTAAATACGGTAGCAAACATGCTTTGCGGTGCTCATTTATGTCCATATCTCCGGGAGAGTTAAGCCCAAAAAAAAAAGGGATGTAAATAAACGAGTGGAGCCTTTGATAGGGACTGCCCGGGCATTTTAAGGAGGATATTCTCTATTTAGCATTTAGTAAAAAAAAATGCTGAGTGTAATATCCTTTTATATCTCTGCACCAAGGCAGATCCATATAAAACTCCTCTCTCGGACAGGATTTAACCAGGGTGTGTAAAACACGCCTTTTTTAAAACGCAACCTATTAAAAACGTGGCACCTATTTAAAAAGAGGTCACTTGTTTTAAGCGAACAATTTTACTCAGGTTGCAGAAAGCGGAATTAAAGATCGTACTCCCTCTTAAAGCTACAACGATGAGCAAAGTGTACGAGAAGCAGTAAAGGCGCGTGAAGATTACACACTGCTGCTGTCGTCGAGACTGGCGGAGTGTCGCACTCGGCCACAAGCGATGAGATTTATATCTTCATTTCATACGTGCATTCACATATCTCATACAGATATTATCATTTGTCAGATACATGAGCCGGTGTTATTCAATTAATTTATACCACAGAGCTACTGAATTCTTCATTCTGATTGGTCAGAAGGTGTTAATTTATTAGAAGTGTGGCCTCTGAGCCTTACAGTCCATGTGAAGGAGGCGTGGCCCCTGTGTCTAACAGTCCCAGGGAAGGAGGTGTGGCCTCTGTGTCTGTCAATCCAATGGAAGAAGGTGTGGCCTCTGTGTCTAATACTCCCAGGGAAGGAGGCGTGGCCTCTGTGTTTAACAGGCCCAGGAAAGGAGGCGTGACCTCTGTTTCTGTCAGTCCCAGGGAAGGAGGTGTAGCCTCTGTGCCTAATACTCCCAGGGAAGGAGGCGTGGCCTCTGTGCCTAATACTCCCAGGGAAGGAGGCGTGGCCTCTGTGTTTAACAGGCCCAGGGAAGGAGGCGTGGCCCCTGTTTCTGTCAGTCCCAGGGAAGGAGGCATGGCCCCTGTGTCTAACAGTCCCAGGGAAGGAGGCGTGACCTCTGTTTCTGTCAGTCCCAGGGAAGGAGGCATGGCCCCTGTGTCTAACAGTCCCAGGGAAGGAGGCGTGACCTCTGTGTCTAACAGTCCCAGGGAAGGAGGTGTGGCCTCTGTGCCTAATACTCCCAGGGAAGGAGGTGTGGCCTCTGTTTCTGTCAGTCCCAGGGAAGGAGGTATAGCCTCTGTGCCTAATACTCCCAGGGAAGGAGGCGTGGCCTCTGTTTCTGTCAGTCCCAGGGAAGGAGGCGTGGCCCCTGTGTCTAACAGTCCCAGGGAAGGAGGCGTGGGCTCTGTGTCTGTCAATCCAATGGAAGAAGGTGTGACCTCTGTGTCTAATACTCCTAGGGAAGAAGGCATGGCTTCTGTGTTTAACAGGCCCATGAAGGAGGCGTGGCCTCTGTGCCTAATACTCGCAGGGAAGGAGGTGTGGCCTCTGTGCCTAACTCTCCCAGAGACGAAGGCGTGGTGAACTGACCCCCTCTCTTAAGCTAACTTTTTTTCTTTTTAATTGAATTACACCGCATTGCATCATATTGCACAGCTGCAATCATACTGCACTTTGTACTATTTTATTTATCTTTTATTGGATAGTCGATCCTGTATCAGAATGTAGCTGAATTCTTAATCCCTTTATCTCTCTGCTGCATTTCTGTCAGTTTTCAGCAGGTGAGGAGGAAGTGTGGCACTTTAATGTGCCTGTCCCTAGCTAACAGAGATTATCCCATTATCATAATGTTCAGTCGTTTATTCGACTGGTCACAGGAAGTTTAGGCTGTAATATTAACAAAAAAATAAAAAAAAAAACATCCCTGCAGTGAATGGAATGTAATGTAATGGCAGTTTTGCAGTGTTCTTTCAAAAACTGCTCACACTGTTCCCAGGTAGACTAAACCAAACAGTCGGAAACCTTTGTATTAACAAGATTACAACTAGAGGTGCTGCAGTAATGCTGTGAGGCCACTGTTTATAGGCATTATGTAAAAAAAAAAAAAAAAAAAGTCCTCAGGAGATTTGACAGGTTGAACGATGAACCGAAATTCTGAAAGTGTTCCGCTAAAATTGTTATTCCACGCGCTGTTGCGCTGTTGTCTGAATAAAAGGATCGACTACGGAGCTCCTCGTGGCTTGCATTAGCAATTCATGACAGCTGATGACGGGTCCCATGCGAAGTGTAAAAAATCATAAAATCTATAAACCGTTTAGTTGCTTGGGAATAAATGAGATCAGAAGGCACTGTCAGAGAGGCAAAGGTTTAAACCTTACGAACTGCAATAGTTATTAGTATTCATTTTGGGTACAAATGAAATATTCAATATTCAATACAATTCAGTAGCCTCGATACCGAGAGGAGGCCTTTTTCACTCATTTGATTAAGTCCAGCCCATGAGCACCTGCAGTATATATGTTTTTGTTTCAGCAAACCTTTACCTCTCTCTGATTTTGGGTTATTTATTCAAGCGTGGTTAGTGCGGCGAGGCAGCGAAGGCCATATTTACAAGGAGAAGTGCTGTTTGTGCTTAAGACAGTAATTAATCCCGAGTTCCATCAGGGGAACGGCGCAGAATGCAGCTCTGCTGACAACCCACTCATTTAGAGCGCTGTTTCTCCTGCCTCTGCATGCGCTAATTACAGTTAAATTAGACCTGGAAAGAAGTGGTGGGAGGAAGAGAGCCACAACTGATACAGCATTTTGTTTTTGGCTCCATCTTTCTCCATTTCCCCCTCTATCTCTCCCCCCTCTCTTTCTCATTTCAACCCCACAGCTATGTTCATTCCTCCTCCCTCTCTTGCTTTGCTCATTTTTTTGAGGTTCCTGCTAACTGTGCCCAGCTCTGTCAGGTAGTAATTTAGGAGGATGCATGTGCCGGGACAAGCTATGGTAGCGAAGAGAGAGAGAGAGAGGGTGGGGTGGTGTGTGTGTGTGTGTGTGTGTGTGTGTGTGTGTGTGTGTGTGTGGAAGGAAAAATAATGATACAGCAAAACGAAATTCCCATCTCTACGGCCTGAATGCAAACTGCTCAGTTTAGCTATCAAAGTTTGGATTTGTGCCTGTATGTTCGTCTGTGTGTAAAGCTGAATCACCATGGCAACAACAATAGAATAGTTGCACCACATGATTAACATCATCAGCACTAAATTATTATACAACGGCACTGAATTCTCAAATCTGATTGGTCAGAAGGTGATAGTGCAGCTTTGACAGTAGTCGTATTCTAAAGCACTCGTTCTAACGCGTTTTGAGGTTTGAGGGAAGGAGTCTCCAGTGTCAGCGCTTTGTAACAGTCAGTAAGTGTTCAGACGTGAGAAAGTCTTCAGGATGGAGATCTGTGCGTATTTTGATTGCTCAGAAATTATTTTTTTTGTCTTATTAACTTCAAGAGAGAAGCAGAAAAAAAAAAGAAGCTGGTGAGAAAACAGCTGCTTATAGCCACTACAACATAAGTGATAACAGGAACTAGTTTCACAGATGTTGCACATCGTAGAAAGTATCTATAAACAGATAAAAAAACACAATGTGTCATTCTTGAGTTAATGCTTTCCTTGGCAAATCGCTGTGGTATAGTTAGGAGTTGGCTGACTTGGCTTCCGAGAGCAACTGAGAGAAAACTGAGAGAAACTGTAGCTCAATAAGAGAGAAGGTATTCTTATCGATTCAAAGCAGTGGGGATGAATATGTAACACAACAATGAAATGAATACGGTCAATATGAAAGGAAAACACTTGGCTGTTATAGGAAAATAATCAACAATTGAATTCAGTCATCAGGCTAGTTCCTGTTATCACTTATGTTATAGCACCTATAAACAATCGTTCACTTACTTTTCTCTTTAAGTTAATTAGCCAAAAAAAGTTAGCTTGGAATGGGACTAAGACTTTCCGAAGTGCTGACATTGAAGACTCTGTCCAAAATGAAGTGAAGTGAAGTGACTTTGTGCCCAAGTGTGGTGACCCATACTCGGAATTTGTGCTCTGCATTTAACCCATCCAAGTGCACACACACAGTAGTGAACAC
>CM074950.1:23181214-23208023 GCA_037577455.1 Pangasius macronema
CATTCTCCTACCAATATACTCACTCTCCCTCCTCTGAACATGTCCAAACCATCTTAATCTGGCCTCCCTAACTATGTACCCCAAAGTCAACATCCTCATGCGTAAGAAAATCTTGATGAATTCCATTCAGTGCGTAAAAACGTGCGTAAGGAAGTTTGTGTACTATGCGTACACCTGGGTTTCACAGTCACTCACCGTCCCAGGAGCTCTTCATTCATCTGACAGCTGCACTTCTCTCATTTTTCTATCAGAATTTGAGGAGAAGTGTGCCGCTTGTTCTGACCGCGGGTCTGCGTCGGCTCTCTCAGAACGCACTCTTTGGAATGTTAAGAAGACTGTGTCTCAACACGATTCTTGCTTGGCTCACTTAAAAAGACTGACTGCGCTGTTTGTCACACCACTGCAATGCTGTTGCATTATACATTTACATTTATGGCATTTGGCAGACACCCTTATCCACAGCGACTTACAATCAATCAATCTCACTTACTTATCTCATTTATACTGAGCAGGTGAGGGTTAAGGGCAGTAGCAGGTTGGCGGTACCGCGATTTGAGCTCTCAACTTTTCGATCAGGAGTCCAACATCTTAACCACTGAGCTACCTCTTCACCACTTCACATTAGTATATTTACTGTAGCATACAAAGGGCACTCAGGAGTCAGAGCTAGAGGTAGCAGAGCTGAAGATGTTGAGGTTCTCTTTGGGAGTGACGAGGTTGGACAGGATNGGGATAGGTGGAGAGTGATGATTCGCTGTGGCGACCCCTGAAGGGAAAAGCCAAAAGAAGAAGAAGAAGAAGAATACAAAGGGCACTCTGTGATTAGTACTGAAAGGAACTAAAATGATTTTACTGCATATCTCAAAAAAGGAGCCAATTGTGATGGGATTTGAACTTCTGGTAACTGACATATGGCATACACATAATCACGAAGTCTAATGATAAACAGATGTAAAAACATTTGTCCATATGGTAAGGAGATGTTTAGTTAATATTTATGGAAGGAGTCTCCAGCGTCAGCATTTTGTAACAGCAAGGTGTAAAGCTGTAACTTTCATTTTTCCTCCATGGGAAGGTCTTCAGAACAGAAGGCTTTGTGTTTTCTGTCTTTCGTAAAAGTATCATTTAAAGTATCACGTCGTGTTCTTTAATGGAAACAAATCTGCTGTGAACTGGACGTATCTTCTGGACACCATTTCGACTGCTCTAGATAGAAAACAGGAGAAGGAAAAGCCTGACTGCACACTATATTTGCTGTTGAAAACCGTCTGTGCGAATATAGCTTAGGTCAAAATTAATTAGGCGAGTTGTTGACCATTCAGCAGCAGGTGTAAACAAACGCGAATACATTTTCAGACCAAACAAGGCACGCGTGATCTCGCGGCTCAGAGACGTGAGCTGCTGCTTGTTTGCTAACACGTTTTTGTGTGTTGCAGCCAAGCCGATGGGGCTACAGATGGGTGAAGCTGGCACTGGAGCTCCAGCCTGCAGCTTACAGCCCACTTGTAAGAACGCCAAGCAGAGATTTTAGATGGATGTCTACCCTCTTCATGGAAATTTTCGCTGATGATGATAAAGATGGTCATCGCTTCCTGACTGCGCAGCTTTGGTCCTGATCCTAATAGGTAAATTTACGACAAGCGCGACAGATTCTGACTGCTCGACACGTTTAAACACACATTCAGAAAACAGTTAACGATGTTAAGGGTTTTTTTGTTTCCAGAATTTTCCAGCCCCAGCTTGAGGCTTGCTTATAGAACATTTATCAAGGGCATCTGACACAGCTCGCAAAGCAAATGGAAATTTATGTGAATTTAATTTTGTTTGCATCCTCATTTGCATATTGCACATTTTTCTGGATAGTAACACATTACCACATAATGAGAAACGTGTTACCTTCTCACTCTCTTCAACAGCAGCTTGGAAAGGATCTAGTAGGCGGGAAAGACACGTTCAAGGCGAGAATCTTTGAGTTTCTTATCCACGCAAGCACTGACTTTTAACCCCGTATTAGGTCAAGAACATTCTTCAGTACATTCAGTCACTACCTTACACACTACAGAGCATTATTGCACAGCCTAGGGGTAAAAGGTAAGGCACTATCTGTATCTGTTTAGTGCTCGAAATATTCGTATTGGTATCTGTATACAGATTTAAACCTGGAGTGGGAGTGGCCTAATCCAGAAGGTTTTTTTTTTTTTTCTCATTAATTTAACATGAAACCTACCACCATGACCCCGGCAACATCTTCTGAACTGCTGCTCATGATGTCTCACACATGCAGACACCCCTGATTGGCTACTGTCGCTCTGATTGACAGGTGAGAATGAGAATGCCATCCCCCTCACCCAGAGAGCACGGCTAATTTCGCTCCCGCAGTGTCTGCGGACACTACAGTCCTAAGTTTGAGTGTTAGTTGACTACTATTCCACTTGCGAAAAGTTGACTTACTTTTTTTGCTCATTTTGATCAATTATAAATGTTTAGCTAGCAAGTAAAAACTAATGTGCTGTCCCATGTTTTGGTTGCCCATAAACCTGTCTAGGCTAAAAGCAAAAAAGTGCTAGCACATCTCCGTCATTACATATTTACACATTTACTCAGGTGAGTTTAAATGGTAATCCCCATTAAAATACTTTGCACAAAACACAAAACAGAGGCATCTCATTTAAAATTGAAGGGATGTCCCTCTGCTTTTCAGTATTAATTCCACCTCATTTACATTCTCGCTCTTCGCTGTTTTTTTTTTTTTCGACGCTTGGCCTAACAGCACTCATCTTTTTCAGGCTAATTGCTACCGACAGCGCTTTTGGCTGTGTGTTTTCACCCTGTGCTTCTACTCCAATGATGTCACCTGTGTGCACACACAAACTCACATCACCTACTGTATATGCAGTTATACATTCCGTGCATATATAGTTTTTCACAGATGTTATATAGGAATAATGCATGACAGGCATGCTGTTATAGGAAACCGATCAACAATGCGGTGGTGTGATGCAGCCCAACAGGAAGCGCTGTTACAGTAACCACGCTGAAGTTGATTATTTTCTAACGCTTCATGGGGCAGTCGTGGCCTAATGGTCTGAGAGTTGGACTTGTAACACGAAGGTGAACCCGAATGTCGTGGGTTCGAGTCTCAGGTCCGGCAGGGATTGTAGGTGGGGGGAGTGAATGACCAGCGCTCTCTGCCACCTCCAATACCACAACTGAGGTGAGACCCTTGAGCAAGGCACCGATCCTCCAACTGCTCCCCGGGCGCCGCAGCTAAAATGGCTGCCCACTGCTCCGGGGGTGTGTTCACTACTGTGTGTGTGTTCACTACTGTGTGTGCAGAGCACAAATTCCGAGTATGGGTCACTCCACTTCACTTCACACTCTCTAGTGTCACCCAAATGAGGATGGGTTCCTGGTTCCTCTCAAGGTTTCTTCCTCGTGTCATCTAAGGTTCTTCCTCGCCTCAGTCACCTCATTAGGGATAATTTTGTCTAACAGACAAAAATTATTGAATTGAGACAATGTCCATTGTTAAAAGAGCTAAAAGAGCTTAAAGAGTTGTTACTATGGAAATGTATTATCAACATATTGAATCAACACCTTCTGACCAATCAGAATTGAGAATTCAGCAGCGCCATGGTAGAGTGTAAAATGTGTTGGAGGATGGGTCAGGGCTAGAGGAGACTCGCTCACAGCCATTTGATAATCCCTGCTTTACACAATCACATGCACGACCCATTACGCATCCTGGACAAGCTTGGAGAGGTTCCTAAATTGATGTCAAGCTGCACTGTTTTTTCCACAAAGCCTATTTCAAGAGAGGATTTTTTTTTTCTGTCTTCACCAGGGTGATCACCTTTATATCCCGGGAGGAATATATAAATGAAACCAGGCCACAGGGTTGGGAAGCATCCTCTGGTACACAGTAAAACCTCTATTAATCCTCTCACAATCATATTTGTGATATAGAAATTGAAGCATTGAAGTGCTATTCTATACAGATACATTGCATCACGCTCGCTTCTGCTATTTAGCGCATTCTGTCTAAACAGATTAATTTAATAGATAGACCAATGTCAAAATAAGTTCAAGGTCATCTCAGGCCGTCTCGCCGCCTTAAGATATTACAAATCTCTGTCCGCTTCCGTTTTAGCAGCAGAGGTAAGTGAAGCCTGTCCACTTTCATCTTTTTTTTCCAACGTCAGCCCCATCCCACTATCAGCTTTACAATTTGCCAGACCACTGAAGCTCAACCTTATGACCCCCACTGACCTCCTGCTTTGCTTTAATATCTGGGCTAAGCCAGGGGTAAATCCTGCCACCTTCGTTTCCACCTCTATTCCCTTTGCTGAGCCCAAAAGCTCTGATAAAAGCTTTTTCTCATTTTATCAAGATAATCTGAGAAATAATCACCCACTCCACTCATTTAGCAAAGTGGGAGAACTGATGGCTATGCTTATTGGATCATTATTGGACAATTCATTATTGTCTTCCAGTTTCATTTGGCAGAGAACAGTCATCTGAGAAACAGGGAAACACCATCAGTGTTCACATTTTAATTGACTCTTGATTGACTTTAGATAGTTCTGATTAAGTTTCAATTGATTCAAGGCTATCAACCCCAGAACAAATGGCATTTTCTAAGACGACGACACTGACAACATTATCTCCCGTGTACTGTAGTTAAGTAGTTGACCTACCAGAGATGAGTGCGATTGCTGATTGACAGATATGAATTCTACTCACCCGTGATGGTGACAGAGGCGTGGCCCTCATCCCCTAGAAGCGGATTGGTCAATCTGCAGCTATAGGTGCTGTTCGGTTCAAGGACCACTGTCAACACGCTCCTGATGGTGAAAAGACCCTGCTCGTTGGCTACGGGTGAGACGGTGACGTTCTCCGTCAGGTTTTGCCCGCTCCCGTCCTGCCACAGCACCTGAGCTTCGGGGTACCCGCCGTATGCCACGCAAGTCAGTGCTACTACATCACCTGGCTTGGGGTTGGCGTCGGTTTCCCAGGTCACTGAGGGTTTGGAGTATGGGGCTGAAGAGAAATGAAGAAAAATTATGAACTACTATACACTCAGAACAGTGCACAAGATGGAAAAATACTGTATCTAAATATGATATGACATTGCAATATGGGTTTTTATTTTCCCAAGCTACAAGAAACACTTTTTAATCAGTGCTGCTTTCGAATGGAGTCGTTCTCGCGGTGATAATCACAGCTTCCAAGGTTGTAATAAAGAACTGTTGACAATTCTCAGTATGTTAGAGTTCACAGACATTCATTCTATTTAACTATAATGCTAGTCACACCCCTGCTGACATATCCAGCAACACAGTACAATCTTTCATTAATCGACTTTGCCAGCTGGTTTTGTTCACCTTTCTTAGTTTCTTTATTGATTGATTAAACCGATCAATAAATCTTTGGGACTTTTGTGCTGCTTCCTCATAGCTACTGGGTCCCCGATACAATCCTGAAACCTCGATTTACTCTCTGTGCAGAGTTTCGCATGTTCTCCCCATTTCCTCATGGGTTTCCCCAGGTTCCTCCAGAAACATGCAGGTAAGTGGACCGGCTATTCTAAAATTGCACCTAGGCATGAATGAGTGTGTGTGTGTTCCCCTGAGATGGACTGGCTTTCCATCCTGGGTTATTCCTTCCTCATGTCCATTGATTCCGTAATTGGCTCTGGATCCACCGCCAACCTGACACATATAAAGTAATGAATGAATGAATGAATGAATGAATGTTTGAGATTTTCTCATTTCTTCACTGTTGTGTTATTTCTTCCAAAGTAACTTGTCTACAACGTAGTGGTAATTCAGAAAGGTGTCTTTCCTAGTAGTCCTTACCAGTTTGTAAAGATGGTCTAGAGCAGGGGTGTCCAATCTTATCCACAAAGGGCCAGTGTGGGTGCAGGTTTTCATTCCAATCAGCCAGGAGCCACACCTGNCAGGTATGGCTTCTGCTTGGTTGGAATGAAAACCTGCACCCACACTGGCCCTTTCCGGATAAGATTGGACACCCCTGGTCTAGAGATTGACCAGCCCAGCCTGTGCTTTGGTAGCTGGTAGCTGTGATATTTCTGACTGTTTGTCTTGTTTCCATTCTCACTGTAGCTTCATATTTTCCCGCAGGAAACATGCTAGCTATCAGAGTTGTTATCCTTGGTCATTAACTATCTCATGCTCAGACTATATTTTCTGGTTACCTAGCAACAGTGTTCTCACAGCTTTAACCAACTGAGCAGTTAGTGTATTACTATAGTTGCAATAAAAAATGTATGCTTGATGCTAACCAAATCCAAATTAGTTAGGGATTCACTAAATGTCAGCAATTAAGTATTTTTTTTATTGGTAAAATTCATCCAAAAGTGCAAATATATGTATAAAAAAATATTGAATAGACAAGACAGACAGCTACCCTTTTTTAAGATTAGAATCCACCAATAGTTTCAAAATGATTTCTTTTGCATTTCGGAACAAGTTATAAACATTTTACTGCAGTACGCAATATACATAAGAATTTTTATAGTAGAAATAGAAACAAATCAAAACAGTCAAAACAAACTTGAGGAAAAATATTGTAAATGGTAATTATTTGCCAGCATGATAAAATCAAAAGTACACCGCCCAGTTTGAGGGAGCCTGCCTCCTGGTGTCATTACTTCTGAGTTCACCGCTGTAAGATGAAGACGATGGAGATATAGTTGGTGGTTAGCATGTAGCTCAGCGATCTCCTGATGTGTTTCACCCTGGGAACAGCTTGACACATCTGCTATTAAAGTCTTAATTATGTTCTGGGAGCTTTGCATAACATACAGCCATGTGGCTCGACATCAGATGGAACCATTAGCTGACACGCTTCTCTCCTCCCATGTCCTGGAGGGACCTTTACACATTTTTTGTTCTTTCTCACAGTTTAAGCGGGCCACTGGGAAATATGAGCTTTTTTTGTGGGCAAAAGAGGTGAGAAAGGTCAATTCTCTCAAGTGGAGAAACACCAGCGCTGTTTCAGCTTAACTCCCAGAGCCAATCAGTGCCCAGCAAACAAAAAGGCCCTCCTCTTTGGTACAAGGGGAGGAAATGCAATCAAGACACTCCTAGGTTTGATGGAAAAGAGATTGGTGATGTCAGAGAGGCCAAAACCCACAGCACTGTCCGTTTGACTGACACGCAGAACTCTGCGTATCTCTCCAACCTCCACACATGCTGGAAATGCCAGCTAAATATAATACTGTCCGCAAATCTCAAGCATGGCATCCGTCAATTCATCAGCGCCGGAAAAGGCATGATTGTTTTTCCTCCGGCTTTGTCAAGTGCAGAAAAGCATTTCTGAGCATTAACATCGCTTAATGAGATGCGGCTTCGGAAATGAAAAGAGCACTTTGGTCTCCCTGAAGATGCACAGAGAAAGAAATTGAAGGAGAGAGACAGAGACAGAGACAGAGAGACAGCAAGCGGATGCAATCAACAGAGAATGACAATATATCATCCTAAGCGCCAGTGCACTTAGCTATAAGAATAAGAGCATATACAGGAACTTACCTGAGCGAACAAAATCGCCTCGTAAGGGATTAAAGGGGTCAGTCAATCACATGAAAAACAATCACAATCAAACCGTCAAGCTCATAATGCCGATCCAGGTATAACCACTTATTCCAGATTATTGACTGGCACCATGTCTGAGTCTGTTAAACATCTGGACACTGATGTATGGACAACATAAGCTCCCTGGACAAACGTTGTCATTTCATCCACCAATAGCAGTGTCTTTTTTGTTCATGGGCAAAACAGGAATAATGGAACCTAAAAGTGGACGGGCAGTTGCTGGCCAGACTCTGACACCCCCACATTCCAGGATGATGACTATATCATCACACTCAAAAAAATAGGGTGTTACACTTCACCATTCCTGGTCGCATAATCCCACCAGGGCAATTGGGGGGATGAGGTAGTTGTGGTGGCCCCGTAGTTAAGGCTTTGAGATCCACATCAGGAGGTTGTGTGGTTAAAGCCCAGCAATACCAAATTGCTATGGATGGGTCCTTGAGCAAGACCCTTTACCTTCAGCTCTTTTGTATCCTGAATCATTTTTCCACAGTATATACAGTACACACATTCACACAGGTTGATCACATTGAATGCATCAAGCAGTCACTGGCTAATTATCATTAGCATTACATTTTTTTTTCTAGTGTTAGATTTGATGCTTCATTGTAGGCTCTTTTAATCTTTTTTGTCAAAATTTTTGGCTTTTTTTCTCTTTTGGCCAAAAATGTGCAATTTTTAACCACTTTCAGCCAAAACATTTCTTTGGCATGCCTAACGAATATAGCTAACTGGTGTTAACTGCACACTCGTCTAATGTCAGTTACACTGAGAGTTTATTTCTCATTAATGAACTCAAAACATTCTCCGTTTACCCTGAGAGAAATCGATCTTTCAAGTGGGAAAATCAAGATGACATGAGAGTGCCGGTTGAAACATCACCCATCTGAGAGGAGGGGGAGGGGCTTCCTGAGGGTGTCCATCACATACGCAATTGCCAGTCATTCCAGATACATGTGTTGATTGGCTGTCATTTTTAATGGGGGACAAAATAAGACTGCTCTTTTGGCATAGTTTTGAGTGATAACTTATTTAAAATGCTGAGCTCCTACACAACATGGTTGACAAGTCTGCCTTCAAGTGTACACCTATTCTACTTTTTAAGATGTATCTTTTACCTAGAAAGGTGCTACTCTAAAAGTTCCTCTAAAAGTTAATTATGGTCCAATAATCTAATGTTTTATCCCTTAATCATTATTAAGGGAAACTACGTCCACAATTTCAGGCGAAAGATGAATATATTGAGAATATATTAAATGCAATGGAACATTTGAAAATTTTGACTGGCCTCCAAAATCACTGGATCTACTGAGAACTTGTGGGATTATCTGGAACAGTAGGTGAAACATCAACACCAAAATACCACCAAGAACTCGCATCCAGTCAGTAGAAGAGTGGGATGAAATTGACAGGAACTGTCTCAAGACACTGGTGGCATCCTTAGCTGACAGGAATGGTGCTGATATTAAGGCGAGGAGAGGCATAAGCAAGTATTGGGAATCAAACAACATATGCAGCTTTAAAAAAAAAATCATCTCCACATCTCCATGTAGTCCATTTATCTTTAGAATTACTTTTAGATTTTTTTTAAATCTTTTTAAATCTTTGTGATACTATGTGATACTCAGTGATACAGTTAAATAAATGTAAATCCAAATCTGAATAAAAGTAAATCTAAAAATAAATGTAAAGTAGAACTCTCTTTGTCAAATATGAGAATGGGGAAAAACATGATCTCAGTGACTTTAACCGTTGCATGGTTGCTGGTGCCAGATGGCTCCTTTGAGTACTTCAGGAACTGCTGATCTCCTGGGATTTTCACAAACAACAGTCTATAAAGTTCACACACAATGGTTGGGGAAAAAAACATCCAATGAGTGACAGCCTTGTTGAGAGAGAGGACAGAGGAGAATAGCCAGACTGGTTCAAGCTGACAGGAAGGCTACAGTAACTGTAATAACCACTCTTTACAACCGTGTTGAGCAGAAAAGCATCTCAGAATGCTCAACACGTCAAACCTCAAGGTGGATGGGCTTCAGCAGAAGAAGACCACATCAGGTTGCACTCCTGTCAGCCATGAACGGGAATCTGAGGCTACAGTAGACACAGACTGACCGAAACTGGACAGTTAAGATTGGAAAAACATCGTCTGATCTTAGAGTTAGAGATTTATATTTATCTAAATAAATGTTTTTTTGTTTCTTTTGCTAGACATTTCTTACTCCTTCCACATGTGCAGTGAAGAATAAGCCGTGAATCACCTGCCACCTGCATGAACATGGAATCCTTGCTGTAGGTGTCCACTTTAACGAAGCACGTGTAGCTGCCCTCGTCTGCCACTCGGACTCTCCTCAGGAGCAGCGATGCATTACCAGACGCTAACTCTGCAGGAAACAGGCTGGTCCTGTTAGCAAACCGCTCGTCCTGATCAGTGAACCGGTCCTGCTTGTCAAAGTAAGCGTGCACGCTTCTCTGAGTGTCAGCCAGCTGCCAGAACACGCTCAGCTCGGAAAGGTTAAAGTTCTTGGCTCCCAAGAACGTGCAGTTGAGGATGGTGTCTGTCCCGTAAAGCACCACCACCGGGAAATCAGGGACGTTCACTTCCAGAGCTACAGAGAGAAAGAGAAAGATACAAGTTTAATAAGGCTATTTATTCTAACATCAAAGTCTACAATGTTTTGCGTTGACATCATGAGGGATGTTCTGATGTCCTGTATTATAACATGAACAAGGGCTTAGCTGTAGACAGGCTTTGATAAAAAGGCATCAGCACTTCTATGGAACAACGTGAAATTCCCAATTAGGCTGGTTCCATGATCCGAGTAGACTTCGATGTAGTGAGTGCACAATTTGCGTCTGTCTGTCTGCCCCCAGTAAGTTTCATGTGTGTGTGTGTGTGACACACACACACACACACACATAATAAGGCCTAAATAAAGCTCTACATTCTGCCCCATTAGTCACAGCTATCATTCTGTTCTCCAGACCAAATCTCAAAACCAAACACAAGCACAAGGTCAAACAATCACCCGAGCACACGCTGAGTTCTCTCTGATGTGTGAGCTGAGATTTAAAGGCTGGATCAACGTTTTTAAAGCCCCTGTGAAGTGCCGTGAAATTATTCGAAGCGTTGATTTCCGCTGAAACAGGAAGTCAGGGCAGGACATATTGAGTGGCTCCTCCTCCTTTTTAAATAGCCAATAGCGTTTAGCGCACCTCACAGCCCAGGCTAAGCTGACATGATTGCTCTCGCTCAACAACTTCAACGTCAGCAAGGTGATTTTTATAATATCGGGGGCAGGACATTTCAGATTCTAGCGAGCATTTGATTGGACAGAAAATCTGACGAGAACCTGAAGTGCAGAATGATGTCATCAAAATTGTTGGTCCGTATTGGTGGTAGAGAGAGACTGAATCTTCTAAATGCGAATTTTGTCACTGTTTTGGAGCACACTAGCTTACAGATACCCTTAAGGCTAAAAGCCACAAACCTTCATGTGGACTTTAAACAGTCTCTTCATATTTTGTCAGCTCTCAATTAGTCTTGGCCTTGGATACTTATTACGATATTAGTACTTATAAGTACACACTTCTGATTTTCCTCAACTTTCATCAACCTGAATTTTGCAATCTCACTGGCTGTCCAATCTGTCCACTGGCTTCCAACAGACACATAAGCATCTTTAAATATTATTCATTTTGTTTTTGTTTGAAAAATTTAGTGATGAGTAACCAAGATAATTTTGCAGGTTTTCCGACAGGCTGTAGGAAAAGGTCTACGGTCGCTGCTTCAGTCATACGGCCTCTGCTTCTAAGTCAGTTCTTGGCCAGACTCTCTAGTGAATTCTACAGCTCTGGCTTGCAAGATTACCTCCAAACTCCAAAACTCCAGTCTCTGGGGCAATCCAGGGAAACAAACAAATAACGGACCATCTACGCCCAACCAATCAGGAGAATCGAAGAGTAGAGGTGAGACGAGGTGAGACAAGGTGAGACGAGAATAATTTTTAATCCATTTATTATTAAACTTTTATTATTAGATTGAACAATTTGCTATAGACTAGATTTATTATTAGACTATTATTAGATTAAATTAATTACATTAACTAGCTAGCCAAAGAAGGACGCAGGTTTTATGACTAAGCATGTCCTAGTACAATGTCATCTTTCAATAGTCTGAGGTCAGTGACTCAGGACTGAATAAGTCTCTTTTAAATAAAAAAAACTGACATTAGGATTGATATTAAAAAAAGGTACAATTTTTATTTATTAAATAATGACATGTCATTTTTTATCCATTTATAGTTACATTTAATGTTGTGGAACCTTTGCGAAACATTAACCCCTCTTTTTCTCTCTCTCTTGAAAGTAATTTGACAAAAAAGAAAAAAAAAAGCAGCTTGAAATCGCAAAGAACAAAACTCTCTGTGCTGAAGATTCTCCAATGGAGTCAAACTCACTGACTGTTACAAAGCATTGACACTGGAGACTCATTCCATAAATGCTCATTAAAGTGTCACCTTGCAGGAGGCTTCACAGTTAAATGGCCATCTGTACGTTTTTCTTTGTTAGGCGACATTTTTTAATCAATTCATTAAAATATTTCATTTTTATTGGAGCACCTACCATACAAGTCCCTGTAATCTGGCTATTACTATACAGACGATAACGCATTAGAAAAAGTGCTTTAATATAAGCCTGAGATTTGCCTTGCATCCAGTATTACTGAAATAATTAAATGCTCAAGCTCTAGACTGGAAAATAAGGAATATCAGAGAGGGAGTTAAGTCCCGACACTTTGAAGCAGAATCAAAAATGTGTGCTGACCAAATGTCCGGTGCAAGAAAGTGTGTTCTGCAATAGTGAGGACTGCTAGCTCAGCGTGTGTCAGGGAGCACTGCGAAGAGTGCGACTCTGTGGGAGAAGAGCGTTTGACGTCATGGAAAGTTAAGTTCTCGAGGATTGCTGCGCTTATCGCTGGGTCTGGAGCAGCGGGATGCTCTTTCACACTGATTACTGATGCTTCAATCAGCTCCAATCTGTTTGCTTATGGGGGGGCAGACGTGTCTCTGACGTGGGGATGCAAGCATACATGCGTACGCGGAAGGGATGCAAGCGTTCATGTTAATATTAGGCTTAGACAGGCTTAAAAAAAACAACTGCAACAACGCTGCATCATATATTACATCATATTTTAGAGAGCCATGGGAAGACGGCACTTTCTCTGACGCACGTATCCAACTCAATATGCATCACCACCGAAGCTAAAGGCCATCTGAATGAACTCCAAATCCTCATTCAAACACTTTTAAATATGAATCTGGAGTAAACGTAGGGATTAAGAGTGCTGTAAGGGTCTGGGGACCCTCGAAATACCAGAGATGATTGATCCAAGGCTGCTCTTTTGTAAGGAACATGAGAAAAGGACAGTGTGTGTAAGAAAAGTAAGAGGATGGAGTGACTGATCTGTCTGGTTAATAATGCTGGCTGAAGAAGGAGGAGTGGAAGACGGATTTGGAGAGCGAGGTATATATATATATATATATATATATATATATATATATATACTGTACTACTGTATCAGTCATTAAAGCCTGCAAAAAGGCCAACGTTGAACCCTCTACACTTTATCAATGACTCTCACCACTCTTCTTTCTCCTTCCATCGTCTCGTTATCTGCTAATTTCTGCTACACATGTGTGACCCGTTCCATTACTTACACAACGATAATTCCATATAAAAACTACAATCATTCAACCACCGTTGAACTCTATGTCTACGTACCTGCCTGTACGTCTACCTTACTACCGTCGCTAGCATCGATCGGTTTTTACCCGGAACTCTTCAGTAATATCTCTGTATGAGATATAAACAGGAAGGAAGTTGTTGAAGACAAACTATTTCAGATTGCGACCCTGATCCTGTTTGGATCAATTCCAAAATATAACCAGTTCATCTGCTTATTTCAATGATAATTCCATATCAGTCCTAAAAATGTTCAACCACTCATGCTACAAACATTCGAGCACTTGTTCTTGAGATATCACACTAGCGACAATCTCGGGAGGACACACAGACGACCCTGAAAAAATAATGCACGTAAAAATGTATAAATGAAGGCCGCACTCAGACGTTTCCTTCTGCTGAGAGAAGAGGAATCATATATGGTTCAGGAAGTATATAGTTTCTCAAAACGTGTCAGATGCTCAGTGGAACTGAATCATAAATCTAAAACTGATCATAAAAGGTGCATTTTTTTTAAATAAACAAAAAAGATGGCCTGCAAATTGAGTGGATCGGGTTCAAGATTCGAGCTTCGGGATTTGATTTGTCACATACACTGTTATATACAGTATATACCTTGCAGTGAAATGAAGACCTGGCCTACTCCTCTTTCGAGTGTGCATTTACAAAACTAAGTTAACAGTTGCAGTGTCTATGGAGTGTAGAGTGTAGAGTGTAGAGTGGAGGTTCTAAGGGTTTATCTGTGTAACGTAGTGAGACTTTCTGTTTCTGTTTAGTGCTCCAGATTTTTGTATCTGTAACTGAATTTGGATTTAACCCAGGTTAGGCATGGGCTAATCTTTAATTAAATATAAACCCTTCCACTTCCCCGCAGGAAACACTTGAAAATTCATAATTAATCTCAACTACAGATGTTTGTAAAAATGATTTTGTTTTGTTTGAACCTGCCTGTGACATTTTCCAATGAATTCAGTTGGTTCTATTTCCCAAAATATAAACAAACTTGTAGTCTAATGAGGAACACCACAACCCTGACCAGGCAGTCACTAAGGATGAATAAATGAATGTTGCAAATTCATCATGCGGCAGCTCAAATTCACGTTACTGAATGTCCTATTTGTTTGTCCCATGAGCTTCATATCTGAATGCTTGGGGAGTACTTTCGAATTTAGAGAACGTGCACATTGAAAAAAAAGAATAACGTAGAGACAAGGGAATTATTGGTTCTACTCTAGTCTCAACCTGAAGTCCTGCGAACATTTGTTACAAAAAATAAATAAATAAATAAATATTATGCCTCTTATTCATATCTGTATTTGTATCCGTTATCTGTTTGTTCTGAATAATGTCTTTGTATTTGGTTACATCCCTATAAGGGTTTGCAAAATCTCCAAAACACACTTTTAAAACCCTATAAAAAGAGATTTGTGTATTTATCCCCAAGTCTTTCCCTTAAAGCAGGAGGATGCTTTCAAACCCAAAATCTCTGCTCTTCCCTCATCAGCGCTCTCTTTTTCAATCTCTAGTTTGCTTTTCCATCCTATCCATCTATCTGTCTCGCTCCCCCCGTCTATCCCTATCTGTCTCTCTACAGTCCAATAGCGCTGCCTTCCTATCTCAAACTTTAATAACATGAGCTGTAGGGCATTGAGGTTCAATGCGCTCTGTTCAATAAACGGACGGGGGCCTGGCGTCCCTGTTCCTAATATACACACACTCCTTAGGCTGATACCAGGCCCTAGCAGAGCCCACAGACACACACACACACACATATGCGCTTAGAGCTTCAAACGACGTTGTTCGATATCACTGGAAAACACAGGGTTCGATATCTACCTGTAGAGAAACATGCACGTTCATTTTAAAGTGCTCGATAAGTGAGCGGAGCGCTATCAGGGCCTCCATCAGGCTGCGGCTCAGGCTACACCTCGCCGTCGCCGTCCACGGGGTTTGGAGAACATCTCATTAAAACTGCACTTGCGAGTATGCAGTCTTCTAGAGATTGGAAAATCAGTTACCAGCATGCACACACACACACACACACACACACACACTTTTTTTATGAGTATCTGCATGTTTATCTTCTATATTTAATTTCTAACAAGTGTTCACAGGCAGGAATTCAGTTGATTGGAGTGCACTTTCTGCACGAGCCGAAATAGGGAAATTGTGGTGTAGCAGCGGCGCCCTCTGGTGGACACAAGGAACAACTCATATCAATTTCCACAGCAGTTTCTTTCCTAAACTACGGCAGTAAACAGAAACAGGCAGTGAAACAAACCTCTGTTCAGTGCTAAAGTGAAGAGCCGTAGGAATTACGAAAATATGACAGCTTATGATTTTAAAGATGGAAAAATCATTCAGTTCAGTAGCGCGTCTGAAATCTGAAACAGGATGTTGAGACCTTCTTCGCTCCTCTGCCTCACACCTCTTCCTGATAGTCTCTGGTCATATTTAATATCTTTCTGTCTATCCAGTTGCACTCCTCTCCCCTTCGTCCTGTCCACACCTTCACGTGAACACTTTGCAGTTCCATCTTGATGATGTTTATTAACGTTCCGCTGAAGTATTGTCCACATTTATTTATTAATGGAGTCATTCTTGAATCTGATTGGTCAAAAGATTGTGAATATACATATTTTTTTTACTACAGCTCTGACAGTAGTTCTGGTTGAAAGGCAAATCCCAGGTTTATATTAATCTACGCATTCTAATACTAAGACTTGTGAAGGGATGTTTACGTAACATTTTGGAAGGAGTCTCCAGTGTCAGCACTTTGTAACAGAGTAATCTGTAACTTTATGTTTTCCGCCACACAAATGTCTGAAGACAAGTTACGTTTTTTTGTCTTATTAACTTCGAGAGAGAGAGAGAGAGAGAGAGAGAGAGAGAGAGACTGGGGAAAAGCAATAACAGGAGCTAACTTGTTTTGTGGATATTCCACAACATTAAACGTAACTATAACCTGATAAAAAGTATGACATATCACTCACTAATAAATAAAATGAAAATAATTAGAAAATTGCTGTGGTTATAAGAGGAATAAAACATTTCAGGACCTGCTTTTATAGGAAAATAATCAATTTTGTCGTTTAACAGGAAGTCAGTTTCACGTCGTGCAGCATCACACCACCCTGTCGCTAATTATTGTGCTACAACAGCACATCCTGAAGTGTTTTATTCCTCACGTACACACTGCCATGTCTCCTTCTATCCCTTTCCATCCTCGTTTCTCTCTTTTCTCACACAATCTCCTTCTCTGCTTGAGGACATGTACTTCAATGCCTGATTAACAGATTCCTGATCAGTCACTTATTTCACAGCTCAACCCAGTGATCCCATTTTAATTACTCGCAATAATAATAATAATAATAATAATAATAATAATAATAATACTGTAAGCCTTACTAATCTTCTGAACATGACCTAAAACAAAAGCATTCACGAGGCCTTCATGCTTCATGATGCCAAGAAATCCAGATAATTTAAGTTTAGCGCTGAATCAGTGCACAATGCTGTCAGCTGCTTGAGAGATTTCTGCAGCTGTGTTATGGTATACTCTAAAGTTTCTTTTTGTTTTTTTGTTTTTTTCTGAATTCCTCCTGGAAACCTGCTTTCAATAAAACAACCCAGCTGCCAGCCCTGGCCTGGAGGTTTAACATACCTTATTCAACTCCAAAGCTAATTACCAAGGCATTCATGGGCTAAATTTAGCTTGTCATCCTGGGCCACACTGCAAAAACTATACAATCCTCATCAGTGTTATAAAGAAAGAGAGATCCCCATACCCCACACAAGATCTGCTCAGAATAACACCTCACACACCTAACACCTCAAGGGTCCCGACCAATGATTGTCATTTCTTCCAAAAGAAAACTAACATGGCAAGACGGTTGTCACTGGTTATCGGTCTTTGACGCGCGACGTCAATATTCTCGAATCTGATTGGTCAGACGTTCTTGGTCAGACGGTGGCGATCAAAAAGGAAACGTTATTTAACAAACAATAAACATATATTCGTTGATATGGTGAAGGTTGCTGTTAGGAGATGTTTACTTAACATTTATGGAAGGAGTCTCCAGTGTCAGAGCTCTGTAACAGTCTGTAAGTTTTCAGTCAGGACAGAGGAGTCTGTGGTTTCTCCATAACATAACAAGCTTTTTTGCTTTATTAACTTCAAGATAGAAAAAAAGATCGAATCCCGATGATGCCACAGCCTTTCCGTGGTCGGGAATCCAAGAGAGTGGAGGGTGGGAGGGGCATATTCTCTCTCTGCTACACTATTATTGGCTATTGACACTAGCCAATGATGATCATCTGTGCGCGCATGTATGTGGAAGGGGGTAGATAGCGATTTCCTCCGTGTCTTCTGCCAACCTTCGACACAGCATGAGCAGCAGTTCGATGTGTCTAGTAACTGATTGGTAGTTGTCATACGAAAGGGGAGAGCTAACTCATGGGTGGGTATTGACCAAGACTAAATTTGGGAGAAAATCAGGAAAAAAATCCAAAAAAAAAGATCGAGAAAAAGGGAAGCTGGTGAAGGAACAACTGGTTATTGCTGATATAACGTATGTGAAAACAAGAACTAATTTGTCCCGCCGATAAAAACATGAAAAGTAACTATGTAAAAATGGTTAAAAAGCACAACGTCATTCAATAATAAATTAAAATTTGTAATCATTCTCAAATAGCTGTTTGTTTGTTTTTGAATAGGCATTGATCCTAGACCCTGGGTTTGTGCAAGACTAAATGACATTCTGGATGGGTATTCGCATGCTCTTATTTCTACATCATATCATGTAAATCACACTATCATACCACATCATTATTTTTTTCATATCATGTAAAGTCACAGGAAGTAAAACAGTATACATATGGGGCTCTCAACATTATAGCTTAAGCCATCAAGTGCCTGTCTTTTGAGTATAGAAGATGTCAGCATGGAAGCTGTTGTTGGGAGAAAAACGAGATGATTGAAGCACTTAATCGACACGCGCTTTTCTGGGTTCGGGTGCTTGTGAAAAGACATATTTTGTGTAACGTATTGCCAATATGGTAGCGTTCCTTTTCGTATACAATTATCTGCATTTCTGCTCCTACAGCTTTCTCTCTCTCTCTCTCTCTCTCTCTCTCTCTCTCTCTCGGTGACAGTGGCGACAGGGACTTTATCAGATTCTCTGTGCTGAGCTCGTACTCCTCAATAAGCTGTCTATGAGCTCAGACTCACTGATAGCAGGACTGGCTGAAAAGCTGACTGAGATAAGAAAATAGCTCTTACAGAATAGCAACACAAACACCTGTGCAAGTGCATGTGAAAAGGTAAGAAGGAGGGATTGACTTTGAACAGATGAAGATGATGAAAAGGAAGTTTAATTAATGTTAATGTAGCTAAATCTCCGTTAAGGAAGTCTAATGAAATAAAACTATTGCCTATTGCCTGGGCTACCCTAGATGATCATTTTGAGGCAGATTTGTCCCTCCTGATGATTATAAAAGGCTGCCATATTTTATGCCAGGTAATTCTTTTCTTTATCCCATTTTCTTCCAATTTGGTCATTTGCTCCGACTAGCCACACTATATGGCCAAAAGTATGTAGATGCCTAACCATTACACCCATATGTCCTTGTTGAACATATCATTTCAGATTTAGTCCCCCTCTGCTCCTATAATAGCTCCATCTACTAGATTTTGGAGCATGGCTTGTGTCCATTTAGCCACAAGCATTAGTGAGGTCAGGCTTTGATGTTGAGTGAGGAGGCCTGGGTTGCAGTCAATGTTCCAGTTCATCCCAAAAGTGCTCAGTGGGGTTGAGGTCAGGGCTCTGTGCAGGACACTCAAGTTCTTTGACTCCAACCTTGGCAAACCATGTCTTCATGGAACTCGCTTTGTGCACAGTGGAACAGGTCTGGGCCACTTACCCAGAGAAAAGGGAATTCTTGATGCTACAGCATGTTACAATTGTGTGCTTTAAACTTTGTGGCAACAGCTTGGGGAAGATGGTCAGATGTCCACAAATGATGGGCCATATAGTGTAGTTCTCCCCTCTCGTACCACATGCGGAGGGTCAAGACTAGCATGTAAAGAGGGGAAACCTCTGCACATGCTATGTCACTGTACAGCTGAACACTTGGAGGAAAGTGCAAACTTCAGTCTACGACTGGCTCGTGTTACTATGAATGACTGGAGAGAGAGTAAGACCATCCCTCCCACCCTGAGAGCACAGCCAATTTGCTTTCTGGGACTTGCGGCCACGGATGTCTGTGGCATTGTTAGCGTTTGGAACTCACAATCTCCAGAAAATTGGGCGAATGCTTTGCTGCTGTGCCTCTACGGACCGTAAAAACCCCTCCAGTCATGGCCATCCCACATTAAAATCATAACCATTAAACACAACTCAACATCCTGTAATGTGTGGAGAAACAGTCTTAAGTGAAAACATAATCTTGACATGTTTGAAGACTAACCAATGATGACAAAGCTGAACTGTCAACCGCACAGGCAGTTGCTTTAAGACTACATGAGAAGCATGGCACCGCCTAAAATTTCAAAACGGCAGACACTGACACTGTTGTGGTCTGACTTTGGAAAAGTCTTTTGATGCTCTTATTTATTAATGCACACACAGCCATGCTCTCCAATTTTAAAAACCACCAGCCACCAATAGTCACCTGAAATGTTTGTTTTTATTTTGTCTGTTCATGAGAAATTCTGTAATTCTCCAATTTCGTTTGGGATAGTTGGGATCATTGGTCTTGGCAAATCTTGTAGGGTGGTGGTTTTGATGACTGAAGGATGACCCAAGCCAAAAATGTGCAAAATCTACCTTTATATCTGGCGTCTTACACATACACATTTTCAACAGTATGCTATAAATCTTAGCTCAGCACAAACAAACAAAGAAGTCGCACTGCAATGCCCAAAGAGAGAAGCAGGGTTTACAAGCTTTACTCCTTGAAAAGAAAAGGCTATGAGCTACTTTCTGTTACAGTTCCAGGGCTAATTCCTTTAGGAACATGGTTCAAAACGGTTACATTTTTTCACCTTTATCCAAAGCACAATCCAAGTGAACAGCTGAACATTTGAGAGTTAAGCACCTTACTCGAGGGCCTAACAGTCTTTTTCTGGCAGTTCACAGAACTGAACCCAAAATCTTCCACCTTACCCTTGGGCTACCACGGCCTGAAGGTAAGAGGGAAAGGAAGAAAGAAAGATAGCGTGTTTAGGGTGCTTAAGTAGTTTGGTTAAAACACTATGTTGTTAAATCTTAAACCTAATATTTAATTAAGGCACCAGTTAGCACAATGCGATTTGCATGTGGAGGTTAGCTTTTACTTATTGTTAGCAACATTAATATATTTGATTGCAGGAGTGTTGAACTCTCTTGTTCAACAACCACCCTACACAAGAATTTATATGCTCCTTTGTGCCTGTTTTAATGCTCTTAACTAGCTAACTAGCTCACCATCATTTGTCATAATTTAGCTAATTTTTTTTGCTAATATAAAATATTCAGTTAGCATTCACTTGCCTGGTTCTTATGCAAATAAACATCCAAGCGCAGCTTCACAGGAATGCATAATATTATTGATGTCTAATGCTGAAAAGTTGAATGTTTGTTCATTTCTTTCTGTTTTTTTGCTAAGGCGTGTATTGTGAGAAGTTTTTAGCTACTTCCATTATAATGGTAATGGTTATAATAAGTAATACACTACAGAGGCAACAGACAACGTTTAAACTGAAAAATGCTGGCCTGAAGCATCTGCTTCCTGAAAAAAACACTTCAAACAGGATACACAGCTAAGCTTTGACATTATTTGCATTTGAGAAAAAAATCAATATATTCTGGATGTGTGATTTGAGGAGGCCACAAACATGGGAAAGCCATGAAAGAGCCTTTTTGGCCTGAGGGTGTTTGGGGAGGAGCGGAGATTCCCTGGCAGTGTTAACTGAGTAGATTTTTATCTCCAGGCCCAAGCTCGGCCCCTGAGGAACAACACAGTACACAGAGCAGCACTCATGGATCTCCGACCCAAGAAACTGAAGAACAGAGAGAGAGGGACAGAAAGTTTTCTGTGTCTGTTAGCCTTCCCGTCTCAGTGCTTAGCTTCTCAATTAATAACGCACCTGGGGTCAATAAGAACTAGTGGGTGATAAAAAAAACAGCAGGACTCAGGATTACTGTCCAGGAGCAGCACAGCCATCCCTGTGGAGTCAATCAACAACAAGAGATCAAAATCTAAAAACAGAAAAATAAATCATTGCTCTTTAAATCTACATTTATTGCTCTTTTTCATCATTTTTGTTTGTGTATTTTGTTAATGCAGTTTTGCCTCTAAATTTAATTTTATTTATTTATTGATTGATTGATTGATTGATTGATTGATTGATTGATTGATTCCAGGTTAATTTTTTTTGCTTCCAGTTTCCATTTTTTTTCTTCTACATTTTTTTTATTTATTTATTTATTTATTTATTTATTTATTTATTTATTTATTTATTTTTTGGTTCTGGATTCCATCTTTTCCTCCTACATTCCATGTTTTGCCTCTGGGTACCATTTTGTTTCTTCAGGATTTTTTTTCCGATGTCCATTCCAATGGAATCTTCCGGATCTTCTCCATGTTTTGCTTCCAGATTCCATTATTTAGCTTCTGTTTTTTTTTTATTATTTCTGCATTGCATTTTGTTTTCTTCTGGATTTCATTGTTTGCCTCTGGATTTTTTTCTTCTGGGTTCCATTCTTTGCGTCTGGATTTTTTGCTCACTCTACATGGCAGACCTGTTGACCCCAGCAGGAACATCCACCTGGTGCTGAACACGAAACTCAAACTGTAATCACATAATTAGTGCTTTTCTCTGACTTCTGCCCGCTGTTCCTGTTAGCTACCTCTCCTGCACTAGCTCACTTAGCTGATGATGTGCATGCTTCACTTACTGATATCATATTTGTGATATTCATATTGTGCACCAGTTGTTCACGGCCCTGCCTTTGTAATGACTAATGTGAGTTTTTTGGAAGCATGGACTCGACCCAACAGACTAAGCTGACCTGAAACAAAAGGGAAAATGGCAGTCACTAGAGCAGGAGCTGAATTAATAACAACCTCTAAAACAGTACAGGACTCACAGCAATCTTACTCACTACGAGAGCAAGTCATCATTCAGACAAATAAACTTCTCGCAGCATTGACACTTCAGACATTTCAAATCCTATCCAGTGCCGCGCTGAAAGAAAAGTTAGAGCCAAAAGAATGAGTTGAAATGAATGACTGTACTGACAGACCATAATTCACAAACAAATATACAGCACATAAAAGCAAAGTCTGCTTCAGAAGAATCTATAACCAATCTGTATGCTGAGTGTGTGTGTGTGTGTGTGTGTGTGTGTGTGTGTGTGTGTTTAATCTTGTCCTAAGATATGAGCAATTATCAGAACAGCACAAGCAGGAGGATAAGGAGTTGTAGAAGGATTAAGCCTGATAATCCCAAGAAGGGACTGCAGCCTCACACACTCTCCAACTCCAGCTTCAAACTCAGACACACACACACACACACACACACACACTCACGCAAGGTCATCCACAAACACACTCTCCGCACCCATATCAACAAGGAAGAGCCTATTATAGCTCTGAAAGTGTACATGGGATAAAAGAATTTGAATCGTTTTATAAGAATACAGCTGTATAGCAAATAAAAGATAAGTAAGATGAATAAATCCATTGATTTAATTGAACAATTCAATAACAGAACAAATAAAAGTTAATAATTAGTCGCAATAATCGAGTGGTATAAATATACACATCGTAACTATAAATATAGAGTGCCCTCCAAAATTATTGGCACCCTTCATAAAAATGATTATATTAAAATTACACAAAATAATTCAAATCTTACATTCAAACAATATAAAAAAATGTCTTTGTTCTGAAAACATTATTCTCATTAGAATATTTTAAGCAATAGTATTTTCTCTCAAACAAATATATGTCAGAATTATTGAAACCTGTAAGGAATATTTAAAAAAAAAAAAGCATAAATGCCTTTTCCCAAGATCCTCAGTACAGATCTATGATTCATCACATGACCTCAAAATATCATGGAATTGGATTTAAAAAAAAAGACTTGATCTTTATTACATTTATGCTATTTATACTGTTTCATCTATCAAGCTACTATTTGTCCACCTCTGCCTGGTGATTTTTAATACGACATAAGTATAAAATATATCAAAAATGATAAAAAATGCTATGTTTAATACTTGATATATGACAATAACAAGAATTCTACTGTGGTTATAGCAGCTGAGCGTCAAAAGAATCAAACGTTTTCAGAAGAAAAAATAAATTACACTGGAAAATTGGCTCTAAGAAGGCAGCATCGGTGATCTAAAGTCCAGACTTCACTTTCATAACCACTAACACACCCTCCTCACCCTCAGCAGTGTGAGTCAGAAGGGGGAAAACCAAAACGTGTGTGTGCTGCTCTCTGTCTCCCTCTGCTGATGTGTGTTGGAGGGGAAATTCTGCTCCACACACACACACACACACACACACACACACAACACACATACACACGCTTCCACAACATTCTTAACAAACCTCAGGAACAGGAACACACTGACCTACATGAACATGGAGTTCATTTTGCTATCATACTTTATATATTATAAATTATAAACAGACCATAATTACAGAATATTGGAGAGATATAAAATAAATTCTGGAAATTCTACATAAAATGTATTAAGGGAAAAAAATGTATTGATGTATAACACTTATAATCATGGATATTCCAAAATTTATGGAAGGAGTCTCCAGTGTCAGTAATGTGAGAAAAGCACATGACCCTGCGATGTTTCAGGAAAGTTCTTACTTCCGACAATATATGTTAGTTTGAGTAAAGCTGTCACACGAACGACTAAACGTACAGTTTAATTTGTGAAGTTTTATCAGTTTGGCATTCACAGCATGCTCTGAGATTAAGGAATAGTTAATGAGAAGAAAGGAAGGGAAGAAAGAAGCCGGCAGTCACTTGAGAAGAGTTGCAGGACAACCTGAAAGCAGCAGGATCAATCTCATCGAGAACCTGAAACTGGGAAGAAGGTTGACGTCTCACTAAGACAACCACCTCAAATATACAGCCAAAATCACTCAAGACTGGTTTCTGAGGAACTGAAGATGATTTGGAAAGAAGAATCAGCCGAAGTAGAAGGACAATGCTGCAGAAAGTGACTCCATTCTCACCACAGACGTCTTGAAGCTGTAACTGCCGACGACGTCTTTGCAACAAAGTATAACACTGGTCATTTGTGTTGTCTAAATACTTTTTTCCCTATCAATTTCATTTTTAACCATATTTCTGCTTATGTATAATTTTTTTGTTCATATTTATAAGTACAAATTCAAAAGAGTGGATGTTTGGACATATGTAATGGACGTATTATTTCTCCTCACTGTACAGTACGTCTTTTCTCTGTCTGTTTTCATTTTAATTTGTCTTAAAAACCTCAAATATTTTTGAAAGCTTTTGCGATAAATATCTCAGCAGAAACACTGCAATGACAAGGCACGGTGTGTGTTTGTGTATGTGTGTGGCTTTTTAGATAATGATAAAGGAGGGAAGAGAATATGCCACTCACCGAGAGAGTGTACAGCCAGCAGCGCAGTCAACAGGAGGGCCAGCATGGTGATCCCAGAAAGGAGTGTGTGTGTGTGTGTGTGTGTGTGTGTGTGTGAGTGAGTGAGTGAGTGTAACAGCAAGGGAGCTTCTTTAATCACGGCACTGCAGGAGCAAACACACAGACACAGACAGGTTGATTAACTTTGACAAGAGAAGGAGTGTGAGAGTAGTGTGTGAGTATGAGTGTGTGTGTGTGTGTGTGTGTGTGTGTGTGTGTGTGTGTGTGTGTGTGTGTGTGTGTCGTAGGCAGGAGACCTATCCTGAACATCATCAGCCAATGAGCTAAGATTTGTCCAAAAAAAAAAAAAACATTGTGTGACTCTATATAATAATAATAATAAGAAGAAGAAGAATTATTATTATTATTATTATTATTATTATTATTATTATTATTATGCGCTTGTTCTAATACGTTATTGTTTCCATAGTAACAGCTCATCCACAGGGACTTGTACAGCAGACGCTCCACATAATCTAACACTAACAGTAAATGGATATTTAAAAAAAAAAAGAGTTTTTCAGTTTCTCAATAAAATAAGAAAAAGGTTGTGCTCTGAAAGAGAGAGAGAGAGAGAGAGAGAGAGAAGGAAAGAAGGAGAGAAGGAGAGGCTGGTGAGGGAATGACTGTTTATAATGTAGGGGAGAACAGGAACTTGTCTCTCAGATGTTCCACAACATTAAATCTAACTATAAACCATTAAAAAGTGAGACGTTCATTAATAAATTAAACGTTTTAATGGTTGGTAAATCTGGTGTAACATCGTCTAACAGCTCAGTCGGGATTGCGTTATTATTTACTAAATATTTTCGTATATTTATCAACTATAAATGTAAATTCAAATGCATATGTCTTCAAAAATGTAACATATTTCAGAGTCAAATGCCATATTTGGGCAACATAAGACCCATCGGAATTTGATTGGCCAGTGAAAACAAAACATGGAGTCAGATGTAGATGCAAGTTTGCGGTCAGTTGTGAGGGACGATGCCGCTGGCATCCTGCTTGCTGTGAATCGCTATGACTGGAGTGAGCGCTGACTCAGCGTTTTCTGTTACTGGACGACTATGCTTGCGGAGGGGAAGTGAAACGTGACGTGACGTGATTTTGTTCTTTTTTTTAAGTGAAATGGCTTGAGAGTCATAATTCGATTCTGTATGTTGACATATTTCCTTGTCAAACAGGAAGTCAGGGAGAGAGCATGTCAAAGGGTTTGACTGATTTCCAAAATAGAAAAATCCACTCAACTGTGGCTTATGCTGAATTCGACCTACCTCGGAATCGGGAAGTTGGAACTTGGAACTAAGAACAACGTAATTTTTGACTTCCCTGCGTTCACTACAAAGTGGGAAAACCATGAACGCCTCCATGTTTACCTTTTGTTAGCATCAAGCTAGCCGGCTAGCTGTAATGACTGATGTATATTTTCCTTCTCAAAACAGCAAGGTGCTACTTCGTTTACTGTTCATGCTGTGAGCAGCCATGTTGATTTGCTGAACTCGGGATTGAGGAGCCTGTACCGAGCTCCCAAGTAGGAATTCGGAGTTGACGTTTTGGAGATGTCTTTGGTCTTTCCTAGTGTTACAACCTTTAGTCGAATGCAGTATTTGCACACACACTTATTTAGCATAGCCATTCCACATTCTGGCATGTTTATTGGAGAGTGGGAAGAAACCGGACAACCCAGAGTGAAGTGAAGTGAAGTGAAGTGAAGTGAAGTGAAGTGACTTTGTGGCCAAGTGTGGTGACCCATACTCGGAATTT
>CM074950.1:23211022-23270809 GCA_037577455.1 Pangasius macronema
CCACATAACACCAACCCCTCATTGATTATTTTCCTATAACAGCCAACCCGTCATGTTATGTTCCTTACATATTACATATTATATCCAGTCCATTCATTATCATGTCCTAAACGAGTATTCAACAATTGGAACACACCAGGTCGAATCCTGACTTCAATTACAGCACGAGACGCGTAGACTACAGACTCTAAAGAGTTTCATCATATGCCTATGTGGTAAAAAGTTTGCCTTAGATACACGGCTGTACAACACGGCTAATAACAGTTCACAAAATTCACATAAAGCAGATCTTCTCTACAACTCTGCAGCTAAATGATCCTAAAAATCCTTAAGATCTTACTGCGATGTAATAAATCAGCATGTAAAACATTTGCAATCTTCCTGATTGTAATTGCCAAAAAGCCCAGCTGTCGAGGGTATTAAATCTCTCTCTCTCTCTCTCTCTCTCTATCTCTCTCTCCTTGTGTGTGTGTGTGTGTGTGTGTGTGTGTGTGTGTGTGTGTGTGTGTGTGTGTGTGGTTACATGGAGTCAGTGAAGTCTTTTCACCATATATACTACACTAAAACAAATCCACATATCCAAGGCTGAGCTAATTAAATTGGCTGTGAGTGCATGTGTGTGAGTGTGTGTGTGTGTGTGTGTGTGTGTGTGTGTGTGTGTGTGAGTGTGTGTGGCGGGTGTACCCTGCTAGTTTTAAGGCTTTGTCTAGACCTTGTCTGGCATATAAAACAGTTCCAGTAAGATGCAGTGCAGCGCAAGCAATACGTCGCCTATATCAGCCAATCAATAGTGGATATCCGTTCTTTTAAAACTGTAATATCTGCCATGCTAGGTGATGCAGAAACTCTTATTTCATACCCAGAGTAGCCCTTAAGATGTTGAAATTAACTGGCTCAGGATTAACCACAATTCATTTTGCAGACCACATTGATTTTAGTTTCCATCTGTCCTATCTACCTATTTATTCGGCCTTAAGTCTGGACCAGGTTGGATTTACTTCCTTTGTCTCTTTCCTGTCCAGCTCTTCTGAGTTCCACAGAGAAATTAAAACCAGATCTGGACTCTGTAGAACCTCGGGATTTCAATGACTACACAAATACAAACTTAACTTCTTAAAGTCAGCTTAGAAAGCCTTCGAAAAAATCCTTACGTTACTATATTATGAAAAGAAATCAGGAAATAAAGAAAGGGAAAAAAATTAAATAATGAAACCAGCTTGGATTTGAATACATTAACCAGTTTGGATGGGACAGAACTAGGAGTGAGACACTACACAGGTATGATGACATACAGTGATAAGCCAACTTATGCCACGGGTTTACAAGGTCACAAAGTGTTGATTCAGGTTATAACAGCAGCTTTTAACAACAGTTCTGGCTGTGAGTCAAACAAGTCTTTCACATGGACTAGTACTGCAGATGATCTACATAATCTAAGCCTAGTAATCAGAGGATAAATGAATGTGGTGTTAGCAAAGAAAAATGTATAATCATTGAAATGTTGAAGCTTTGAGTGAGGAGATGTTTATGTATGGAAGGAGTCTCCAGTGTCAGCACGTCTTCAAGTCTTTGTGTTTTCTGGTTCCTCGGTAACATTGACACGCTACTTCTTTTGACTTATGAACTTCAAGAGTAGGAAAAAACAGGCTGGTGAGAAAACCTCTGCTGCTTATAGCTGCTGTAACGTAAGTGATAACAGGAAACCCCTTTCCTGTAGATGTTCCACAACATTAAATATATATAAGTACAAATGAATGGAAAGTATTACGTATTGTTAATTAAGCTGTAATAGATGGCAAACTGCTGTGGTATTAAAGGAAACAAACTTTTTGCGACATTTTTTAGGCGACAATCCATCTTGGGTGGCATTGCACAATCATGGACTGTTTTCCTATAACACTGTTTTTATTCCTAACCTGAAATACTGTTAAATAACAGAATATGTGATGATGTCAGTAAAATGGTATGTCTTAGTTCAGTGAAATCAAATAAATAAATAGACAAAAAAAATTACATAAATAAAATTACGTCTTTGAGAAAAAAATAAAAATCTGTACTGGTCAAGATCGCTTTCCAGTAGAAAAGACATTTTATTTCAAAGTTTTGTTCTGTTTTGCTTTGTATTTTTTTTTAAGGCCACTTCTCTGGCTTGAGCAACAATTCTGTGACGATTGCGTTTAACCATTTAATGCACTATATCACTCATATTCCCCTTTGGTACTTTTGGTACCTTGGCAAGAATGGGGACCAAATTCTTCAGCTTCAATTCTTCAAGAACATGTGCCATTACAAATATTTCATATGGGTGAAACTATATAATTTTTTTAATAACTTGTAATGGATGAGTCAAGGAAAAGGATGTTTCAAGCATTAAATGTTAAATGGATTCATGCATTAATGCAAAATAATACTATTTTTAATGATTATATTTCGAGGTAGTTACAGTGAGCTGGGTAAGGACAAAGTTATATGCACTGGGGTCCTAGTAAAATGCCTCTATTTTGAATAATTTTCTGATTTAATGCAAGAATCTGCATTACAAATTATATTATTGACAACAAATTGAGTGAAAAGTAGAATCTTTGAAATATGTACATGAATCTCAGAGTTTCGTAGTATTTGGTATGTTCCCTTTTTTCGTTAACGACAGCGTGCACTCGAGCTGACATGGCCTCCACCCACAGTTTGTGCAACACCTTATGATCCATTTTAGATCAAATCCATGCGAATGTCGTCTGAACACATGATTCAATGTGTAGAAGAGATTAGACATGAGGAAAATCTGACATTTTGTACAAAGCAGTTGACATGGGACCTAGAAATAGTGCAGAATCTTGAATAATAAATATTCAAGATTTTTGAATATTGGGTGCCTGGAGGACTAGAGGTTAGGCCTCAGTGCTCTCACCGCTGTGGCCCGGGTTCGATTCCTGGCCAGGGAACCAACCCCAGCACAAGACAGCGCACTTCCAGTGCCTGTCCCAAGCCTGGATGAAACTGGGGAGGGTTGCATCGGGAAGGGCATCCAGCATAAAAACTGTGCCAAATCATATATGATCTGCTGTGGCACCCGCTAACGGAAGCAGCCGGAAGAAGAAGAATAACAACAAGATATTGAACATTTACTTTCTATGTTTTAAATGGGAAAAAATACAGATTTGCAATGTCATCTCAGACTTCTGGACCCCATTGTATATCCGATACATGCACACAGGTTGTTATTAAAATGTTTTTAAAATGTCTTTCACATTTACTTATAAATATAATAAACGGCAGCTGGGTTGTGGACTCCCCGGGCTACTTCTCACCCAGCACAGAACTAGGAGATGAAGAGATGAATTTCTTTTAAACCCCAAATCTTTTCTCTGGGCATGAAAGCTGGAAGTTCCGAGTTATAAAACAGATGGCAAAATGTCATGCTTCATGACCTGGGTTTATTTCTATGCTGATTTCTGTATCCTGTATTCCTGCAGGAGCTCTAATCTTGGCAGTGCTGTGTCTTCAGTCTGTGGCTCAAACTCTTAGGAGTGGCCCTCCAGAAATGCCCTAAAACATCTTAAAATGGTCAGCTGGTCTCCATGGGAGCGAAATAAACCAAATAAAGACAACTACAAATCTAAATGTCCATGGCTTTCAGCAGAATTGTAGCAAACTGACTGCATTTCAGTATAAAATGCAGCGATTCATTGTTTCTTTCCCAGACGTGACTGTCTTTTCCTCAGTTTCCAGCTGCTCTGTGCAGCTGTTTGGGCTAGTCACAGCCGCATAAAGCAATTTATCAGACATTTCCCAAAATATTCATGCTTGAAATCCTTGAGGAGAAAGGTAGCAAGGTAAACAAACGAAGAACTAACATGTAGAAAGTAGTTCTTACCGCAGACGGAGTCCAGCCTGGCAGTGTGGGGTGGATAAACATTAGAGTTAGCTAGCTTACTTGCTTCATTCCTTTTTCAGCTCAGGCTGAGTTTCCGTCTTTACACAAATAAAAGCAGCTCGTTTCTGAGTTTCAGCTTAATGTATGCTTTACCACGGCTTTATTCAGACCACAATCCAAATTCAACCGCTCCCTGTTCATTCGCTCGCTTTGTCACTCACAATAAAACGGATTCAAAGCAGGGTTGCCAGATTGCGTACTGTTAGCAGACAGGTTGCCAGATTGGGTACACATTCTACAGGCTCATACTGGTCTAAAAAGTGGCCCTGAAATCAAAGGTGCTCTTTGTCTCTTAGTGTTTTGGATGATATACAAGAATATGTCGAGAATGTTTATTTATTTATTTATTGCACATTTCCTGCTTGCATTTTATTACTTCCTGGAAAACGATTACAGTTTTGGGTTTTTTTATGACTCTTTCTGTACTAGTCTTGTGTTCGTCCAATTATATTCTCTAGAACGTGCATATGTACCGCATGGGGTCTCAATTCACCTACAATCCATCCTAAATAGTATCCGAGATTAGAATTAGTGTGTCCCAAATCGTAGTATATTGAAATGAGTATTCCAGATGTACCCAGATGGTCTACTACAGTGGTCACTGGCCATGTTCCTGGAGATCTACCTTCCTGAAGACTTTAGCTCCAACCATAGTCATGTCCACCTGACCATCTAATCATTGCCTTAAGAAGTTCTTGATCAACTAAAACAGGTTTGTTAGATGTTGTTTGGAGATGAAACTTGCAGGAAGGTACAGTAGATCTCAAGGAAGAGGGTTGGTGGTTTATTATGTCTGAATTTATATATGTCTGTAAAGCTGCTTTGTGACAATGGCCATACAAATAAAACTAAATTGAATAGAATAGTATAAATTATATAAGGAATAATGAATGAAGAAAAGCTGAAATGCAACAAGGGGTTTGTTTACACTGACGGTGTTGTCTTCCGGGCAACAATGTTCTCTTCAGTGACATGACATGTGAGTATGTCCCAGGACTTGTGTTTTTCTACACACTTAAAAGTACTTTTCCTTCATGAAAAGAGTACATACTTTTAGTGTATAGTATAAGTAGGCAAATTGAGACACAGCAATGGTTTGTCAGTGCATATTTGGCTGTACATCCTATCACACGGTATTCCTCTTTCCATCCATCCCTTGCTTGAGAGAAATATTCAAGTTATGCAGTTTAAAGGGGGTGGAATTTTTGCAATCTGGCAGTCAAGGACACTGGAAGCAGGGATGCTGAGGGTGCTGCAGCACACCCGGCTTTCAGGATTCCTTTAACTGCGACAACTAGCAGTTGTGGCCTAATGGTTCGAGAGTCGGACTTGTAACCCGAAGGTGAACCCGAAGGTTGTGGGTCCGCAGGGATTGTAGGTGGGGGGAGTGAATGACCAGCGCTCTCTGCCACCCTCAATACCACGACTGAGGTGAGACCTTTNGATGGGTTAAATGCAGAGCACAAATTCCGAGTATGGGTCACCACACTTGGCCACAAGTCACTTCACTCACTCACTCATAATAATAATAATAATAATAATAATAATAATAATATACACTATATGCCCAAAAGTTTGTGGACACGTGACCATCACACAAATATGTGGGCACATAATTGTCTAGAATGTGAATTTCCCTTAACTGGAACTAAGCAAACCTCTTCCAGCATGGCAGTGTACCGTGCACAAAGCAAGGTCAGTGAAGAAATGGTTTGCCAAGAACTTGAGTGGCCTGCAAAGAGCCTTGACCTCAAACCTGCTGAACACCTGTGGGATGACTTGGAACACTAACATACTGCCAGGACTTCTTGCCAGACATCAGTGCATAGCCTATTGCACTTGGGGCTGAATGAGCACAAATCCCCACAGCCATGGCTTAAAATCTAGTGGAAAGCCTTCACAGAAGAGTGGAGGCTGTTATAGCAGCAAAGGGGATCAAATCCATATTAATGCCCATGGTTTTGGAATGGGATGTTCGGTGCTCAGGTGTTCACATACTTTTGGCCATATAGTGTAGCTTTTTGATTTGTATATCAGAGATAGCATTCTTTTTACATCCCAGTGATTTACCAACAATTGCCATTTTAAATTTATTAATGAACAACACATTGCACTTTTTATGGAACATCTGCGAGACTTGAGGATTCAGGACAGAAGAGTCTGCTCTTTCTGATTTCTCAGTAACATGAGAAGGTCTGTTTTTTTTTTGTCTCATTAACCTCAAGAGAGAGGGGGAAAAAAAGGGAGATCCTGGTGAGGAAATGACTGTTTATAGCTACAATAATGTAATACACTTTTCTTTGTTAAAGAATAACATATTTTTTAATCCATTTATTATTAAACTTAGGCTATGTGAATGAACTGTTAATGTATGAACAATAAAATAAACCTATCATTTATGCTACAGTTGTAATGCACAGTTGTACAGTTGATTCAGTGAAAGTGAAGTGAAGTGTGGCCAAGTATGGTGACCCATACTCGGATATGGGGACCCATAAACTCTGCATTTAACCCTTCCAAGTGCACACACACAGTAGTGAACACAAACCCAGAGCAGTGAGCAGCCTTTTTTTGCTGCAGTGCCCGGGGAGCAGTTGGGGGTTCGGTGCCTTGCTCAGTCGTGGTATTGAGGGTGGAAGAGAGCGCTGGTCATTCACTCCCCCCATCTACAATCCCTGCCGGCCCGCAAGTCCGACTCTCTAACCATTAGGCCACGACTGCCCCAGATTCAATAATTTAGCTGCTCTGTGATATGTATTATTGTAATCATCACCCATTCTCTGTTAAAAGAAAAATGACTTGAATATCATTCATAGCAACCTGTCTTTATACACTGTCAGGGCTTTTCTATCAGTGACAGTAAGTATATTATATGGTCAAAAGTTTGTGGACACCTGACCATCACACCCATATGTGCTTGTTGAACATCCCATGCCAAATTTATTCCCTCTTTGCAGCTATAATAACCTCCACTCTTCCATGAAGGCTTTCCACTAGATATTGGAGTGTGGCTGTGGGGATTTGTGTCCATTCTACCACAAGAGCATTAGTGAGGTCAGGTATTGATGTCGGGTGATGAGGCCTGGGGCACAGTCGCTGTTCCAGTTCATCCCAAAGGTGTTCAGTGGGGTTGAGGTCAGGGCTCTGTGCAGGACACTCCAACCTTAGTACATCATGTCTTCATGGAGCTCGCTTTGCGTAAAGGGGCATTGTCATGCTGGAACAGTTTGGGGCCTCTTAATTCCAGTGAAGGAAAATTATAATTCTATAAAGCTGTGCTTCCAAATTTGTGGCAACATTTTGAGGAAGGCCCACATATAGGTGTGATGGTCAGGTGCCCACAACATTTGGTCAAGACAGCTGGCTTCAGCTCAAAAATGTATAGCATAACTCTAAAAACACACAGCATCTAGTCATTTGGACAGTGGTTTTCAAAATAGTCCCTAATCCAATGGTGGAAATCACACCATTATCAAAATTATTATATTTATTATTGACTTATCATAGTCATTAGCTTCTTTGATTGGCCCCTCTGAATTGAATGGGTTTAAACCAAACCTCAACAACAACCCAACTCAAAAACACATTATGGATTAGATAAATCCATAGATAAACAGACAGAAGATAAACAGACATTATTTATTTTTGCCATCTACGTAACCTTAATTCCTGTGAGAAATATTTTAAGGTGGATTATTTCCGACTATTGTTGAACCACCACTATGAATGGTTGAAGGACACATGGCATGAGACATCAAACACCTTAAAAAATTAGAAATCATGAACACAACTGCCTATCTGCCTTTAAGTGTGTGTAATAATAAGCCTTATTAAGCAATCAGTGAAACCTTGCGATATAATCCATCACTCAATCCTGATACTTTCAGTGTCAAGCTATTGATAGATAGGTTTCATCCATAGGATTTTATGCCATCAGTCATCACTGGTTAGAATGTTAGTTTGTAACCTCTCAACATTTTATAAGCATATTTATTGCTGTCATTAGAGCCACAAAGGAAACACATATTTTGCTTTTTAGCCGGCAGTATTGAGTAACCCCTTCATACTGTAGACGGTTTTCCTTCTGCAAAACACAAGATAATGTGCACTTGCATGTACTATGGTCTGAGTCATTCCAACCCCATTACTGAACCCTTGGAGCCTATTGGAATGAAAATGATCATCATCAAGTCACTCCAAAGAGCTTGACTCTAAACTCCAACTATAAACTCTCCCTTAATTAAAATTTTGCTGATGACACTATAGTGCAATGTTTTCTAGAAATTAATTCATGACCCAACAGTGGGATCATAGTGAAAGCTCCACATGAAAGCTGCTAGAAACTCATTGTCCTGCCTTCATTCACTGAGTGCGGAGGAGACATCCAAACATTTGTAATACCAAATTGTAAGGTATTACAAATGCCTTAAAAAAATCTCCCAGGCAATTAGGAGAAATAGGTTATTGCATCAGCAATGCCAAAAAAAGACTATTTCGAAATATTATGTGAAGTGTCACATTCAAAAACATATGACACTGTGCGTCATCATCTTGCTGCTCTAAAAAGCATTTCATTTATAAACTCAGTCACCCAAACATAAGATCTCATTTTAAAAAAGAACCTAACGTTTATTTAGAACACTACAAATACATGGTTTCCTTTCTGAAAAGTTATTTGAAAGGTCTTTTTTTTTCTAGGAGTGTTAGGTGAATTAAAATATTTCTCGAAATGGCTGTTGTCAGTGGACATTGTGTATAATAATTTTAATACAAGATGAAGTATACAAGTATGTTTAATTACCTAGATCTTTTTCATTCATTCTTTCAATCCTTCATCATCAGTACCCACTTGATCCTGGGTAGGGTCATGGTGGATCTGGAACACTGGAACACCAGTCCATTGCAGGCCACCACACATACATTGACGCACTCATTCATACCCAGGGGCAACCTAGCATAGGCAAAACACCTACGTGCATGTTTTTGGGGAGAGAGAAACCCAGAGAGCCCAGAGGAACACCTCCACCTCACACCTCCATGGTCCCTGGTTTGATCCTGAGATCAGGTTACAACCAGGGACCATGGAGGTGTGAGGTGGCAAACCTACATACTGTACCACCTACATAGATCGTTTATGTACAAATTACAGCTCTAAGCATTTTTTTTTCTAGCAGTGTAAAACAAATAGAGGTATGAAATTGAAAAGCACTCAATCTGGCAACCCCTCTCTAAAGCCTGACCCTCTTCACTAGAGTTTCCTCTACTCAAGACCAATGAATCACTTCAATCAATACAGGATATGCAGACGTAATCTAAGGCGATGCAACCAGACAAATCCCATCAGTTCACTCTAAACAACAACCTAAATATATTTAACTAATGTTTTGTTATAATCATATTTAATCTAAATCTGGGATTTAGCACTTATTTTTTTACAAGGTTGAGTTGGAGTCAACAGAAAGAAAAAAGTGGTTTGGGGTTGGTTGCATTTGTTGTGGTTGCTGATACTCATCCTTTGGCTTCCCTTTGTTCCAGTTTCTTCTTCCTTTCCTGTTATTTCCTCTCTCTCTCACACACACAGACACACTCACGCACTCTCTCTCTTTTCCAGCAACCATGTTTCTGAGTCATTTCCACCATGACTAATATATAAAAAAAAAACCAGACTTGCCCAGAGAGCAGCTAAAACTTGCTGACATGTTTCCTGATTGCAGTAAATACACATGAGTTCAGACATGTACTTAAGTCAATTTTAGAAGAATAATAAAGAATAAGGGAAGAACGAAGAGATACCATAGTGTTTTTTTGTTCTTCCAGTTGACAATTTGGTACTCACCTGAAAAATGTCAACGATATTTATATACCATCCATGTCACATATATAATTTTTCAGTGTAATAGTAGATGTTGAGAAGATGTCAGATAGACGTAAAACTTCTAAGGATGCTGTCAGATTATTTGGAATTATACCACAGCACTTGGTCAGAAGGTTTTGATGAATTTTCTATAACAGCAGGTCTGACAATAGTACAGAATGCAAGGCAAATTATAGGTTTATATTAATGCACTCGCTCTAATATGTTATTGTTTCTATAACAGCAAATTCACAGGGACTTGGATGGCAGATTCTCTACATTAACGGCTTAAAAAAAACTTGTGGTTGTTAATATGGTGAAGTGTTCTGGGTGAAGATTTTGGAAGGAGTCTCCAGTGTCAGTGCTTTGTAACAGTCAGGGGTAAAGCTACACAGGAAAGTTCTCATGATGGAAGGCTTTGCAGACACGTTGTTTACTTTAGTGTGGTTTGAGAGTGGTTTGGTTTTGGTTTAGAACCCTCATGTTGAGTATCCGTTATTTCACAAAGACGTTCTGAATTATTATTATTATTACTTACAGCACATTGCTGGATTTTAAAATAGAATACACTACATTTTGTTTAGATTGTTAGTGTAGTGAATGTAATGAGAAGGCAGTAGTATGCCTGTTGAAAAGGCAACAAGGCTCTAAGGATAGCAAGAGCCAACATGCCCGAGGAAAAATGAGGGAAAATCCATGGGGTGAAGGACCTGTGGTCTCTGTTAACCGGTCGTGTCGTCCTGTAGGTCCGGTAATGACAGAGGTTAAATGGTGGTAGTCCCTGCCAGACTTCCTCCCAAGTGAGCCGAATGACTCCTACTTGTGGTTTAATTTACCAAGCTAATACCTTGCAAGGAAGGTCCCACTCCCAATAACCAGGTACACTGTCCATGTCTGTCTGTCCATAGCTGACATCAAGAACACTCTAATCAGAGTCTGCTTGCTGGCCAATTTGTAGATGTCCATAAAGATAACTATAATATCTTCCTGAGCCAAAAGCTTGTCCTTCAAAACCATTGGCCTTCTTTGCTGAAAAAGTCAGCTACTTTAATGACTAAGGACAGCAAACCTTCCCCCTCAGATCCCTACCACATTCTAGAGTCAGCATCCTGAAGCAGTCAGGCCCCTCGTAGTTTTGCACTTTAGACTTCTAGCTGTCACGAAAGAGGCTTGTGCTATTCTTCACTAAATGTGCACATGATCCACCGACTTTACCAGGAAGAGGCTATTTGCAAATATCTAACCGAATGTACTCACCACTAACTGGACTGCTAATCAGATTGCAACCTTCTAGATATTAGATCCTCCATGGGTGGACCTTCTGAGGCTGAGATTAGCTCAGCACACTAAATTAAACAAACTAGATATAGCTCACGTCCCAAAAATATCCACAAGTGATGGGAATTCATATCCCAACACTGCCAAGCTGTTTGGCCCAGAACAAGAGTTCTATGGCTAACCATCACTTCCCAGCTTCTTTCTTAAACTATAATTTGAGAAGAAATTTTGTTCTGTAGACTTATATATGTGTAATGAAAATAAAGCTCAGCTTTTGCTCAACTGAAAATGCTCATATTGCATGATACTCTTTGGATACAGAAATTTCTGTAGTACAAGGCAGTGCTGTTACAAGCTGACAGACAGAAAACCAGATCTACAGAATAAACAGAGGAAACCAGGAAACCCACTGCTTGAACACTGGAAAAGTTCACAGCCAAACAAAGAAAGGCAAGACTGATTGGAAGGTCATAAGTTTAAATCCCAGCACCACCAAGCTGCCACTGTTGGATCTTTGAGCAAGACCTTTAACCCTCAACTGATTGCTCAGTTGTATCCTGTCTCAATTATAAGTCCGAAACCTATTTTCGTCGGTCCTACTACTAGAAGAGACAAAGAAGAACACGAAATTCCCGGAATTACCGAGTATTCACATGTAGGCATTCTCGGTTAATGGATTTTAAACAGGATGTTGTTCAGCCTGAAGCATTTGCTGGTGAGTGGCTTCAGCACATGGTGGTGTTAAGGGTAACAAGGAGGCTGATTAAGGAGGGTGAGGTAAGTCCTTGCCCTCTTTTTCCTCACTGCTCCAGAGGAGCACACCACCGAGTCAACAATTGCCGTGACCCAATGACTAGTCGTCCAACCCCCCCAAGTTCGGAGTCGTCAAAAATTACTAAAAGCTGCCACTGAGCGAGGCCCTTAATTAATCCTCTCTACTCCAGGGCCGTTGTGTCATGGCTGACCCTGCGCTCTGTCCCCAACTTCCTAACAAGTTGGGATATGCAAAGAAAATAATTTTGTGCTGTGCTGTAATGTACAAATATACATGACAAGTAAAGGCTTTCTTCTTCTTTCTTCTAATGGCGTTTCACCTTGCAGTACGCCAGGGGGCGATAGCGCACTCTCCCGACGGTCTGAGCACGACCGATAAACCGTGCAGAAGAAGAAACAGAAGCGGAATCAGAAGAAGAAGAAGTCTTTGTTTACACCCGTGTTGGATCATCTGAGGGCAAGTTTGCTTACCGATAAACTAATTTAGGTGGGAATGGGTTGTTTAGATCTACAATTTATCTATTAATGTAATACATCGTCATCATGAACTATATTTAACCAACTTAAACTCTACTTTTAGACTGATTATACTTGACTACAAATATATATTCGGCACTTTGAGTTTTAGTTAGTTAGCAGCATTACTTTCTAACATTACGCCTAATTAATGTTATGTTTAGTAGATGGGCAGTTTCTGAATCTAAAATGTTTGCAGATTTGTTTTGTAAGTGCACTACACAGTGTATGATATAGCCTAATTGAAGAAAGCACACTGTATGACCAATGACAGTCATTTAGTAAATATATCTAATATCAGGATATCCATAACTTAACGGTGCAGTAGTTGTTTTTTATTCCCTACTTGTAAAAATAACCTGGAAGATATGTAGAACATGACAAAAAAAAAAAAAAAACAGTGGATAAAGCTGTGGCCTTAGCAAAAGTTTATGACTGACTTCTGGTCCAGAATGCCTGTTTGTGGTTGGATACACCTCCTGTCAGTCATTTTATAGACACTGTACCGCCCACTGGAGAAGCTCCTGGGGGCGGAGCTTCGTGAACATTGGAGGGAGTCATTCAAATGTTAGACCCACCTAACTGTTAGTACAGTGCCCCTAATTTATGCCATTTGGCAGACGCCCTTATCCAGAGCAACTTACAGTTATCTCATTTATATAAATGTTCAGCTGACGGTTAAGGGCCTTGCTCAAGGGCCCAGCAATGGCAGACTGGCAGTGCTGGGATTTGAACTCTCAATCTTCTGATCTGAAGTCCAACGTCTGCCGTCATGGTGATGGAAAAAATATGAGATGGGAAGAAATCAGTGCTTTTGTGTTCTCATGCAGTCTTTTTGCATTCTTTCGCAAATATCATTGCGTGCGAAAACAAAAGTTTTGTGAGTGAAGGCGAAGTTTCATGGGGCAAAAGCATTGAAATAGAAATTTTCCTCTGATCTCATGTCCCCCCCCCCCCCCCCATCACCTTGTCCCCTTCAGGGCTGCGTATGTTAAAGACCTAATCTTGGGGGCAGGAAAAAAAAAAAAGATGAATCTTAACAAATGCACATTTAACACTTAATACTTTCTTTACATCAAGGACATGGAAAATCCTTTTTGGCATCTGTCTCTGAAGCTTCACAACAGGCCGAAGTCAGTGTTGCCTTTCCCCGAGGATGTGGAACCTGGAAGCTACATGGTGGCCACCATAAAGCAGCTGGTCTCAGCTCAGTTACCAGACTCACTGCCAGATCCGGAGCTCATAGGTTGGTCTTGTTTTGCACTGACACTACAGGTGAACAGGGTCGTTTTCCCTAGAATATCATTACAGTCAATCTCTGCCAGCTGATCGCTGATATTCTTACAAGTATTTTTGTATTGAAAGTTTTTTTTTTTAACCTAAATTTATTTATGCAAACATGCATACTAAATAAAAGCAAAAATCTAATAATTTCTTTATTATTTAATCAAGAAAATAACATTTTCACAACTTCTGCATTATTAAAATCATTTGAAACACTTCTTTGGAAAATTTCCATTTCCAGTTATTACCTACAGCAACAGAAAAAATAACTGTTACAGAAATAAAATGTTTGTATGTCAGTAAAGAAAGTAACACATGACCTAATACACCACTTCAGACAAAAAACAAAATGAAGCAGACTGTTCAAGATGCATAGAAAATCTCTCTTGACAATTTCCTTATAAAATTAAATAAAATGTACCTGAGACTACTGAAGAATTTTAAAAAGCAAAGGTTGATCATGTATCAAATCAAATCAGATATTGACTTTGTTTAATTTGCTACTGTTTACTGATCTTTATAGTAAATTTTTATAAAGAAACAATTTTAAGAAACATATTTATTTTGAAAAAGAACGGTTTTAAAAGCACAACTTTTCAGGGCTCTGTGATTGTGGGCAGGGCTTCATGCCTTTTATTGTAAAGTTTCAGATAATGTGGTGATGTGAATGAAACATTTTCTCCTTAAACCCATTTTCTGACATTTGATATCTCTATCACTACATTTAGAAAACATAGGAGATCATTTCTAGAAGAATCTGAGTGACCTCTAGTGTCTTTCCATAAAAGACATCATAATATAAATCATTTTTTGTTTTGTTTTTTGTTTTTTTTTTCAGAGCTGGTTCACTGCGGGTGTAAACTAAAAGACGACCTGACATTAGATTCCTATGGGATCAAATCAGGATCCACATTGCACATCTTAAAGAAAGTGTGGCCAGAACCTGAGGTCAAGCCAGGTGAGATCATCATCATCATCATTTACTGGTCCAGCTGAAGTTTTATTACAGTTTAACAGAACAGATCAGACAGAATGGCAGTTAAATAAAGAAAATCCTATTTGAGTGGTGTGTATAAGAGTGATGTGCCTAGAAACTGGTGTATACACTGTACAAATGACATAGCACTTATCAGAACATGTATTTATTTATTTATATATATATATTTTTTTTAATTAATGCCTTGTTATTGACCCACACAGAGCCAGTGAACAGAAGTGCTGCAGCGAGAGAGTTTAGACTGCTTCAGGCTGCCATGCACTCCAGCGCTGCATACAGAGATGCAGTAAGTATTATAATAATAATAATCATAATAATAATAATAATAATAATAACCTTTATTTATGTAGCACCTTTCATACAAAAAGCAGTTCAACATGCTTTACACAATGACAATTATATGTAACAGTAAAAAAAAAAAATAGATGTCAGTTAAAAGGAGAAATAAAAGCATTCAATAAAGGAAGAGTTTAAATACAAAAAACACTAGATCATTAAAAGTTACATTAATAAATTACTTAACTAAATGAAACTAAATTTAATAGTGAAAATACAGACAGGAAGAGAGAGAGGTAACCCCTACAGACTGGGGTGTAGTTAGTGTACGTGGTTAGTACTCAATACAAAACTCACATAACAAGATATTGGACATTTATGATATATTTGAAAATAAGTTTATTTATCAAGTCACGAAAATAAACATACCGTCCACAAATTCTACGACTCGTTATTCCTCAGAGACCTAGTCTAGTATCACCGGAGCCCTGGGCTGAGCTCCGACCCTGTCGCATTAGGCAAGTCTGAAACCACACGCTGTCTCTCATGAAGCTTATTTCCCATGTACATATGCAAATAAATGACTTTTATTATCTGGTTTTGCAGGTGTTCTACAAGATAAGGATCTGTTTGTGCAGTTCACAGACCCCAATCTGCTTGATGTGTGAGTTTTTTTTTTTTAATAATTAGGATACTTACCTTTAAAGGCAACATTAAGACTGTAATGTTCTTCTCCAGACTGTAATGCTACAACACAAATGGCCTCTCTGTTTTCCCTGCAGGTTGGTCCGATCTCATCCAGCGCTGGTTAACGCCATCATTCTGATCCTCCACTCTGTGACGAGCAGCATGCCTGGCCAATCAAATGCAAGCTCCTCCCACAACGCCCCTGCTAGTTCCTACAGCGAAATGCCAGGTCAGTATAGGCCTAGTGTTAAACACATGGGTTCTGAGGTGGCAAGTAAGATATCCTGTGGTATAAGAGAATACAAATAAAACAGCGGGGTGTGCTGTTATAGGAAACTAATCAACAACGGGGTGGTGTGATGCGGCAACACAAACCGGAGTTGCTGCTGTATGATGGTCCTTAACTAATAAAAGGGTATCATCGTACATGGCATCACAAAATAAGGAGAATATGGTGTCGTTAAACGAGTTTTTATTCATAAAAGAATTACACATACTTTTATAGTTATGTTTATAGTCAGTCTGTCAGGTCTGTCAGGTTATGTCTGAAAACCTAGTATTAGCTTTACATCTCCTACAATGTGCTGACACTGGAGACTCCTTCCATGTTATATAACTGTCTCCATACAGAAGGCTTCATCTCAACAATTAGTCATTTTTAAATCTGTTTATCATAAGACGTAGATTATGTGAGCGTCCACCATATAAGTCCTTGTGTAAGTCATTATTATAGATGCGATAATGTGTTAGAGACGTTAAACAGAACGTCGACCTTGATGACAGTCTCAACGACAAATATCTTTTACTTAGTCGTGGAAGACTGGTTAGTGATTTGCGAATTCAACAGCACTGTGGTTAAATATGAATGAATTCCATCTACATGTTTATGAGGCTTTCTTTATTCTTTGTCTGCGATAGGAGGATTTCTGTTTGAGGGCATGTCTGACGATGAAGATGATTTCCAATCCGTAAGTAACTTTTTGCTGTTTTTTTGTTTGTTTGTTTGTTTTAATCAGTTGTATTTAATACTTTACTCCCATACTGTCTTTCCTGCAAGCTGTTCTGATGTTACTGAGAACAGTACATAGCAATCATACCCAAACATTAAAACAGACAGATATGAAGAAAATGCTGTCTGTCAGAAAATGTACTGTATATCTGAAATATAGTTTATGTGTCTTGTGATGCACATTGTAATATATTATATATACACAAGCAGTCAAAAGTCTTTGAACATCCTTTATTAATATTTTTCCAATTTAAATAGTAAATCCATAAATAGTCTTAGTACAATTTACACAAAAACAGACATAAATTAACGGATAGCACCTAAAAACTCCATGTGTTCAAAGTCTCCGGACTGGCAGGTACAGTATTTAATCCCATTATTTAATCTGAGACATGTCATTCATAACAAACATAAGCCTTGTGATCTATGCAGTAAGGTCCATGAGCATTTTCTTGGACAGTAGCAGTTTCTGCTATTTGCATTTGTTCGTAAATGAGGAAGTCATTGATTCTCTGAAACTTTCTACGCAGCCTGTAATAAGAAAGCGTAATGACTGGGTCTATATATTTTTTTTTTGGTAATGATGTGTCAAATTGGAAAGCATTTTCATTTTCTCATAGTGTTCCATAAACTCTCATAAAGCTCCAAGTGTATTAAACGCCATACTTTGATGATTTATGTATATATGTGGCAACTTATACTTTAGATTTATTACCTTGGTGGACTCTTTTAGAAGCAAAAGCAAAGGATGCAGATGAGCAGTTGAGGGTTAAGGGTGTTGCTCAAGGGCCCAAACGTGGCAAGTCATTATAATACTAAAGCACTGTTGAAATCTCAGATCTGATGTGTTGTAAATTTAACAAAGACAAAATGTGTAGTTGTTGATATGGTGAAGAAAGCATCCACAACATTAAATGTAACTGTAAGCGGATAAAACGTATGATAAAAGTTTTTTTTTTTTAATTAATAAAAAATTGTAATCATTGGCAGTTTGCTCTGGTATAAGAGGAATCAGACACTTTGGGGTGAGCTGTTGTAGGAAAATAACACCACGTCGTCACTGATTATTTTCCTATTAACAGCATGCCCTGTGGTGTTTGATTCATTACTTACTGGAGCTTTGTAATGCAGTCTTAAAATACTTACAATATATTTGACTATATTATACTGGCTAGAGATTATTACCGTGGCATTAAATTGAATGAAAACAATCGCATGGACTCTTGTTTCGCATGTTTCTTTCACTAGGGAAGTCGTGCAGGCTCGTCCCAGCGCCCGAGACCTCCAACCAATCTGAGCAGCGGCGGAGCTATGGGACCTCGGCCTATCACCCAGAGTGAGCTAGCTACAGCGCTAGCTCTGGCTAATACACCAGAAAGCAGTGCAGTAACACCCATCCTGGGCAGCCAAGTAAATCTTATAGCGCACACACACACACACACACACACTACTGTAACATTAAACAAACTTACACTCACCATCCACTTTTTTGTACACCTGTACATGTGAATATTCATGCATTTATCCAATCAGCCAATTAAGTGGCAGCAGAGCAATGCATAAAAGAAATTTTCACACCCAGCAGTTTTTAGAGTTTACGTACAATGCCATGAAAAACAAAACCCATCCAGTGAACAGCAGTTCTGTGTGTGGATGCACATTATTGATGACAGAGGTCAGAGGAGAATAGCCAGACTGTTTCGAGCTGACAGCAACTCAACAAACCACTCTTTACAACCGTGGTGAGCAGAAAAGCATGTTAGAATGCAGAACAAGTCAAACCTTGAGGCAGTTGGACTAAAACAGCAGAAGACAACATCGGGTTCCACTCCTGTCAGCCAAAAGCAGGAATCCGAGCCTACACTGGGCACAGACTCACAAAAACTAGACGGATAAAGATTGAAAACACTTCACATGGTCTTTTTTAAAAACCTTCAACTGTCCAAATGTCCAACTCTCCATCTGCAACATGATTGGCTGATTGGATAATCGCATTAATGAGCAGATGTACAGATGTTCCTATTAAAGTGGCTTGTGGGTGTACATGCCAATTTTAACCTAAATCCACAGCTAGTGCAATTAAAGCAAAATGCGGACAAAATTGCAGCTCAATGAAGAGTTGAAGGAAATTATACTGTTGCTGTTTAACAACCGTACACATTTTCATCTACAACATGACTACCACAGTCGGTATTAGTAAAGACTGACTCAAATAAAATCAGCACTGGTAGTGTGATACTCCTACCCAAACCTTACACACACCTCCTCTTCACGTGTTCTCTCTCCCTCTCTCTCTCTCTCTCTCTCTCTCTCTCTCTCAGCAGGACGTGTCCACTGGCAGCTCTTCAGCAGCCGCAGGGACTCCTGTCACTAGCAGTGTGTTGAGTCGGGCACTACAGCAGGCTCTGGAGGCTTCTGGGGTAACCCCTCTGCAGGTGAAACACAGTGAGTGAGTGAGTGAGTACGTCTGTGTGTATGTGTGAGTGTATCTGTCAGACGTGTTGTAGTGTGAGGACGACTCCCCTGTGTGCATCTCTGCGGTGGTTTCAGTAATTGTGCCACTGACCTTTACATCTGCATGAATAGAATCACATCTAGATTATAACAAAACATGTCACACAGAATTGGTTAGGCTGGGTTGCAACAACAGAAAGGCACCACACGCACACACACACACACACACACACACAAAAGTTTCCAATTTCCAAGCTTCTCTGGGTTTCCTGGTATTATATAGACTTTTCCCATAATTTAGAAAAATCAGAAAATGGATAAAACATTCTACAGATACACTATATGGCTCAAAATTATTTGGACACTCAAATCAGTAAAATCGAGCACATAGCCATGCAATACCCATAGACAAACACTGGCAGTAGAAGTAGAATGGGTCTGTGAAAAATGAGAAAATTGGTAAAACATCCTTGAGATCTTAGACTCCAGGAGTCAACTGTAACGTGTAAAGAACACATTCCTTATTTTAGTCCTACACGACAATATCCTTTTATAAGACGATATACTACAGCTAACGATTACTGCATTTAATTTATTAAATGATGACACAAACAACTTTTTTTTATCCATTTATAGTTCCATTTATTGTTGTGGAACATCCCGAATACTTACCACTTAAAGTTATAGCAGCTACAAGCAGTTGTGTCCCTTCCTAGTTTTGTTTTTTTTGTTGTTTTTTTTAATTTAAAAAAAAATGTAACGGTCAAGTAACGGTTCCAGACTATAAAATCACTAGTATGAACTTACGTCGCAGAGGAGGACAGCCATAGGGGCGCTGGCAGACGCAGATGCAGCAGCTGAGAGATATGGGCATCAGAGACGAAGAGCTGGCATTACGAGCCCTCCAGGCTACAGACGGAGACCTGCAAGCAGCACTCGAGCTCATTTTTGCTGGAGGAGGAGGACTCTGAGGCCTAGAGGTCTAAGGATGGAGGAAACATTTAAATTAAAAACTTTAGATATCTGTATACATCATTTTTTTTTTTCCGATTTTTAGAAATTAGTACAAAATAAATGGAACAAAGGACTGGAAGTTTTTATTGAGGTGTGATTTTTTATTTTTTATTTTTTTCCTTTTAAAGCAAGTGGAGCAGATTCAGAAAATATAAATTGTGTTGGCCAAAAATGACCACTAGATGGCAATATGTGACCACATGCAGTTCGTTGGTTATAAACTGCAGGCTCAAATCAAACATTCATGGACTTTTAGACTAAAGCCGTCTAGTGGTTTCACACTCAGATACAAACAGATATAAAATAGAAAGACTCGGATGTACAATATTTGCTGAGCGAATGAAGTGTGGAGGAATGGATACATTTTGCACTAGCCTGTCCCAAACTTTGGGTACTTTACCTTCCGAACATCTTCTATTGCCTGTCTTGGTTATGCCGATGGTTACTGTCGCCATCTCTCAAATTCTGTGGTGCTGTTTCTGTTCTTTTGCCTCAGAACTGTAATTTTTAAAATAAAAAATATATGCTTTGTTAGGTTAGCTAGATAACATCGGAGAACATTGAATGAAATCGTCACATTTGTTTACATCATGTTTCTTTAACATTCTTATTTTGTACGAACTTTATATGTGTGTGTGTATATATAGTGTCATAGTGTGCGATTTGAAATTTGAGCGGAGGCAGCCACACCCCTTGGCTTTCAAAAATACATCAGAAATTAAAAAATATATATATATTCAGCGTCCACATCAGATTATTTGATGTTAACAATTGTCTTATGACAGATTATTTTATTTACGTTCGCGGTAGCTCAATAGTACCACCAAAGGTTGTAAGAACAATACAGAATAGTATGAAGAGAGGCTGGTGCTGATTTCTTTCTAGCCCAGACTGTAGATTTATGCATTGACAGTTGTGTCAGGTGATTACCCAAAGTGAAACACCACCTAGATTTGATCTCCATTTGGCCTGATATCAGCCAAGCAAGCTGAAAAACATATTCATAATACGTGATTGAGAAGCTATACGTGAAATACGGTCATGGTTGTAATGAACGCAAACAAGGTAGGTTATTTACTGTTATCCTGTTATCTGTTTTTCTAACTAAGTACACATTGTCCAATCAAAAATTGTCCAAACCGTAAGTTTAGTGTTTTTGTTTTGAATGACAAGAGTTAAAACATTGCTTTTTATTGTTAACCATGTTAACAATACCGTTTCATGGAATTCTGAGGAAACCACCGTACTTATGTATAATGTCATAATGTCTGAACTTTGTGAATCTTTTAATCTTTGGTGTTTACGTCGACAGATAGTGCCTTTAAGTGTGTTTGTACATAATTAGTTTTATTGCCAAGCTAATGATAGATATGAGATTTTAGGCTCCCAGCTAATAAAATCACGACCAGACATCATTGAATATAAGTGAATCCATACTGATATCCAGCTACATCTGAGTGCACCATGTTAATAAAGCCGCAGACGTGATGGCACTATGACTTCGCTTTAAATCTGCCCTAAAGGAAGCACGTCTTTTCACTGGGCTTCTATTAGCTAATTGTCTCACACTCATTTTACAAGCAGCCAGTATGGGCTTATTTGAAGCTATTATTTTTCCACCGAGGGCAGCTGAAGGAGAACAATCCTATTCTCGCCGTTGTGTCGCTCCTCTCGGAGACCTCTAATTGCCCCACTCAGCTTTATGGCGTTGTGAGTAAATGAGCCCTCACAATCAGAGAGCCACTTTTGTTCCGTAAGAGTCTCCAAACACAGCTGCCTGCCTTCGGTTGAGGCGCACTCACACACCTGCAAGCAATTTCCTGTTTCCAGTAGCACTGCCTCCTGCAGTGGGGGGGGTTTACACTGTCCTGTCTGCATCCCTCAGCACCCGAGCCAAATTACCTGAGGGTAATTGGCCGGTCGTGTTGTCTCATTTGAGTGAAACACAACAATTGTCCGACGTACAGTCTTGTGTAATAAAGTCAGCAGTTCCAAAAACCACAAGTTTTTTTTTTATTATTCCTTTTTTTTCATACACAAATGACATACACATTAAGAAGCATATTTGCTTTGTCAATGGAGACTTACCTTTTTTTTTCCCTTCAATACGAGAACATTTAAATGCTGTTAAATTCTCGGTTCCGATTGTTCAGAAGGTGATCATACAGGTTTATATTAATGCGCTCGTTTGCTCGACACTTCATACAAAAGGATTTTAAAACACACATTAGTAACTATACAACTGCAAAAGACACCCCCCTGTAAATAGCATAATAACCTTCCTCAGAGGTCACCGTCCTCTTCAGAGGTAAACATGTATGTTGCATTTTACGCCACGGAAAAGTCACCAGAACAGAGAGCTTTGTGGTTCCTCAGTAACATGACATGCTGTAATTTTTTTATTTATATTTTTGGCTTCAAGAGAGAGAGAGAGAGAGGAAAAAACCTACAAAATTGTCTTTACTGAAGAGTGACACGTCATAGCTTTTATTTCAAATTACATTAAATGTTATGAAACATCCAGGACAAAAAAAAATTGCATCTTACCTATACATATACGTATTACAGAGAAACCACAAAGCGCTCCATCCTAAAGACTTTCCTGTGTCTGAAATGTTTAAGTTACAGCTTTACCCAAAATTTTACTAAGCACTGACACTGGAGACTCCTTCCAAAATGCTAAATAAACATCCCCTCGCAGAAAACATCTTCATATCTATGATTAAACACCTTTTTAAATCCATTTATCTGGAATATCTGTCATACAAGTTCCCATGTAAGTTGTAACTATAGAAACTATAGCATAAAAGAACGAGTCCATCAATATAAACCTTAGAGAAAATTATGTACTGAGAACATTACATACTGATAAAGGAAACATGACACTTATTTCATTACACATAATTCAGAGCAGTATATGATATCTGTCAGAACATGTTTACAACATGATCATGTCAATCTTATGACACCAGCTTGTGGAAACAGGGAACGTGAATGTAAAGCAGACGAGCTTTAGAAAGTCACTAATTCTCTTCAGCTCTCCTTTGAACCTCCATGTCACACCTGTGCACATTTAATCTTCTACCTTAATCTAGTGTCACCACTTTATAATCAGCAATGTGTTACTGGAGTGTGCCAGCGCGCCTCCCCTGACTCTTTAGTGACATTGAAAACGAAGTGATGAAAGTGGAAGATGTGATTCAGGAGAACGTGACCTCTTCTATGCTTGATTGCAGTAGAGTAGATCTGAGACAGGAACAGAAAACAAAGTGCTACGTGCACGATACGAGTTCAGTACGCCTAAATTTTCGAAACGTGCACGCGCTTTGTTTTACAAAGCAACCGAGAGATGGATAGGAGGTAAAACGTGGCAAAAAATTTAACTTCCTTGTTTTCATTTCACTGCCGTGTCCTGATCTCGCTGTGATTACACTGGAAGAGGGAATCTCTCTTAGAGGAATGTCTCATGACCATCACACAAGTTATAGGAGAAAATGATCACATATCACATGATATGTTACATTTTGCATGTAATGTACACAATAAATATTTTACATGTGATTTTTTTCATTATTTTCACGTTAATTTTTCACGTGATTTTCCCACATGATCCATTTTTCATGTGATTTTTTCCCCCCAAATGATTCATTTCTTTTCACATGTTAATTTTCCAGATGTTATGGATGCATTTTTATTTTCAAGTGATTTTTTTCCCCCACTATTCACTTTTTCATTTTTCACATGTAAGAAATGTAGAATTTTTCACAGGTGATCACATAGTAGTGACATAGTTACTTGAATTCATCAGTGTAATTTCAGGGCATAAAATGAAATAACATGAAGTGCACCTTTAAATGTTTTTCATATGTCATATAAATTTATGATTCAGATTTAACACAGCAATGCACCTGATTATAGACAGAAGGCTAGTATGAGTCTCCATCATTTAACGACAGCCCAATCAGCTGCCCAGTACTACAAAGTTGGGCATAGACAAGATGGAGTAGAAGAAAGCACTCTATACTTTTGTCTACTGCCATAAAGCAGCTGGTGCGCTATTAGCATCAGGTCGGCCCCCTGAAATTGCTTTCACTCAGACGTGACTGGGCTGCAGAGGACAAATAACCGAGAAAGAAAGGCGTGCACGGGAAGGAGGAAGAGAGAGAGAAAGGGACCGACAAGAGACCGTTTCATCCTCAGGTGGATATATTTGCCTCTTTCATGCCTGGCTTTTTCGGGGCTTATTTTAGTCCTCAAAGAACACTTTGAACAGCCAGGGTCTGTATGGAAAACCCAGGACGAATGATAAGAACCGTTAGAAGACCTCCAGGCGCAGATCAGAGCAAATCAAACACCATTTATTATTCACAAGATCAGGCTGGGAAATGCCAAGAATCAGTAGGGCAAATGAGGGCAAATTTGGGAAATCTTCTTGGGAATTCTAGTTCTGCTTTCTGCAAGAATGTTTTCCTTGGTTTCTTTAGGTGAAGAAATAAAATACAGAACATACACAAGACAGGACAGATGTGTCACTTTAACATGTAAAACACGATTCACATTCATAAATGTGGCCTTTTTGCATTTTCACAACATCACACACTGAATAAAATGCAGACACACTCTTTAAAATGAACCCTTCAATGGTTTTTCAAGGATTCTTGAAGGATATATAAGACTTCTTTGCCTTTGGAACTTAAATATGTTTGTAGCTGGGGAAAATTAACCAATTGGTTCAGAGAGTTTATTAAGAAAAAGCTAAACAGCAGTGGTGGCAATGTGGGAAGAAAAAGAAAATCGGATCACAATACTTGCCATGATACACAATATACAGAATATCACAATATTTTGTTTTGCCTGGGTTTCCTAGCAAAGTACCTTTTGAAAAAAATCCACCTCACATTTCACGTTTCACGTTTCACATGCCCTCCCTGTGTCTGTGTGGGTTTCCTCCCAACTCCCAAAAACATACTGGTAGGTGGACTAGCTAACCACGAGTGCGTGAATGAGTGTGTGTGTGTGGAACCCTGCAATGGAATGGCGTGTTTTATGTCCCCGGAACCCAGGGAGCAAGTGAGAATACACCCTGTATAAGATGCAGGACATGACACACACATGCACATTGTTCACACCATAAGGCCAAAAGTTTGTAGACACCTGACCATCACGCTCATATGTACTTTTTGAACATCTCATCCCAAGTTTAGTCTCCGCCTTTTTTCTGTTATAATAACCTCCACTCTTCTGTGGCAATCTGCTCATTCAGCCACAACAGCATTAGTCAAGTCAGGCACTCTTCATGGACCTAGCTTTGTGCACAGGCGCATTGTCATGGTGGAACACGTTTGGGGCCCTTTAGTATCAGTGAAGGGAACTTGTAATGCTTACATACAATTGTGCTCTTCCAACTTTCTGGCAACAGTTTGGGGAAGTCTAATGATCTACTAATTTTTGGCCACATAGTATAGCTAATCCAGTCTCTGTGTTTTTGTTAGGTGGGAGGAAACTGGAGTTTCCTCTGGAGTTACTCTGTCATAGAAGTACTAATGACACACACACAGTGCTGTGGCAGTATTTATTGCAATATCAATATCACATTGTCAAATTACCCAACCCCTATTTGACACTAAAGGAGAATAAACAGCTCCAGCTCAGCCTCCCTGCTCTTTCAGCATGCATCTGCATCAACAAGCACCATTTTCAATCTAGCAAGCCAAGAACTTTTTTATATCTACATTTTTATACCTTCTAGTAGGTTCTTTGGCCACAATAAATTCCCCCTAGTTGTGTATGAGTGTGTGGATATGTGTGTTTGCATGGTGCCCTGTGATAGATGGGTATATCCATCCAGGGTATATTCCCACTTCATGCCCAGTGTTCCCAGGATAAGCTCAGAATTTAACACGAGTCTGACCAGGATAAAGAATAGTGAACGAAGATAATGAACAAATGAATGAATGAATGAATGAATGAACATAGCACACTACACAAAATAGTTCCAGATTTAACTTTAATGTAGTAATTATCTTTTTTTTTAATCTTTTTTGAATCATACTTAAACATTTTCATTTTAAAGCATTTATCCATGTGTCAGTTATCTTTGCAAGTGAGAGTATATATGCTACTATGAAGCAAGATTGGCTGAACCGGCTTATATATTTTATTCCTTCTACATCACTACAACAATAAAAGAAAAGGAATTTACCACAGTGCTGCTCGATTCTGATTGGTCTGAAGGTGTTGATTCATTTTATATAACAGCGGGCCTGACAATAGTGCCATCAACTGTTTTTATTAATGCACTCGTTTCTATAGTAAATTACAGTTGTTCACCATTACATTTATGTACAATTCATTGCACAACAATGAAAATATGTGTTTAATTGATATGGTGATGTCTTAAAAAAGATCTCTGTCTCTAAGACAGGGGAATTTGCAGCTTTTGGTAACATGACAAGCTGCATTTTTCTGGCTTAATAACTTCAAGAGTAAGAAAAAAGAGAGGCTGGTATGTGAATGACTGTTAGCTGCTTTAACATAGGTGATAAGAGCACTAAGCATAATTATAAACAACTAAAAAAGTACAAGGTGACAGTGTATCATAACAGCAATAAAACACTTTGGGATGTACTGTTAAAGTTGAATATATCAGCTTTGCTTCATGTAGGACCAAATCACACCACTCTACTGTTGATTATTTCCCATTAAAAGACTCCCCATTTGTGTTTTATTGCTTAATTGATACATGGTTCATTGACGCATTGCAGCATATTTGGGGAGAGTAATGTCTTCAATATTTTTTGCTGGTTTAAGCACACATGCAGAGTCTGACCTTTTAATTCAGCTGTCTTGTTCTAAAAAAAAAAAATTCCCCCTTTCCCTATAACTGTAACATATATATATAGATATATATATAAACATGCATGTGGCGTGAGGATGCTCTGCAAGCCCGTATGGTGTCTTCAACATGGCGCTGATTGAATAAGCGTATAGAAGCATCTAGCACAGCACTAACTAATGAAATGTCACACTAGAGCTATTGCCCTGGGGCTCAGGAAGCTGAACACGCACATGCACATGATGCATGCTGCCATTGAGTGAACCGAAAAGAAAGGTGAGAGAGCATCCTCAAAACATTTCAGCATAGAAACCAATAAAACATGGAGCACATTCATCAGTTCAGTCAGGTACGAGTGGACGTTTCTATTCATGCTGCCTAGGTGACAGACTGCACATAAAAAGTTTGCAGCCTAATAGAATCGAGAAGTGGCTTTACTACTGGCTATTTAGAAAAATTTTTGTTGTCTTATATAGGATAGCTTGTTGTCATTTTTTGACAATGCAGTGGAAAAACAGCCATAGTGACAGAACACAGACCATTCAGACCCATAAACTCTTTATTTCTTGAACCTCAAGGCCTCCACATCCCCGTTTATTACATTCAGTATATACATTTGGCCATGAAAGTGTACAGATATGTTCTATTAGTGCATACACAGGAGGAAAGTAACTTACACACAAATAGTAGATTCCGGTGAGGCGACAGTGTATGGTTGAGGACACACACACACACACACACACACACACACACACACACACACACACAGGCGAATAGAGCATCCATCTGAATAGAGCTGAGGCAAGCGTCAGCATCACGCACACAACCACACACACAGCTTTCTAGAAAACACTTGTCTACACAAAGTGAGATGCTCTAACAGACACAACGAAGCAGAAAGAAGAGTACGGCTTTCTCATCCTCTCCTCCTCCATCCCCCATTATCCTGTCTTCCTGCTATTCATCGTCAGACTTGCCATCGCACAACAAATCTTTTTTTTTTCTGTCTCTCCCATCTGCCAGCATCTGATCATTATTTTACAATCCTGTGTGTCATCTGATACCTGAACATGCCGGTCATACACTCTGTTTTTTTCTAAACAGATTAGATTTTATGTAAAAATAACCTCCTGTTAGTATACATTCAGAATCTGACTACGACATAGGCCACTTGGATACAAACGTTGTACAGCCTCAAAATAAGGCAAGACACTACAGGTAAAAATGACACTTTTGACCAAGTCAATCTTTCAATTTTTCAGATTTTTGGATCAGTTACATTAAGGGTTTCCCTTCTACTGTAATAATACAAATATTAAAACTCAACAAAAAATAAATGAATGTTTTTGCCAAGTCATGTGATATACAAGTCATTTTTTAACCTTATAAATCACACTAACTAGAGGGGAAACACATTAAACCAGTGTATTTTAAAAACACATTATTTTTCTGAAAATCCTTTTCCCCTTATATTCAGAATCCAAAATCTCAGTTTCTGGATGGCCTGCATTCATGAAATTTTATATCTTCATTTCTATGTTGATGATAATTGTTGGATTTATATTAGATTTTATACTGAAAAAATGGCTTCTTTTTTTGCATAACAGCTCACTGTGTTTTCTTGGATAAACAATAAAATGATATTCCAGCGAACTGTTCTGTAAAAGCCTTTCTCTTGAGAGAAAGTCTACATAGTGAAATAACATTTTAATTTGAACATAATCCAAAAACGAGATTGTTTGATAGACATATTTGATTAGACAAAACCTAATTTGCGTAAATAAATGTATTTTTTTTTTTAAGTTTATTCACCTGTAGTGTCTTGCTGTAACAAAAATCAAGCAGTAATTCTTCCGTTGCAAATGTAACGACAGTCTTCCAGTCCCTTTTTAAAGTTTGGATTAGACAGTCAGAGAACTCAATCTAAAAACAACACAAAAACACACATCTAGAAAATCCAAGACACATAGGAACATGTATTTTCCTCTCCTCTTCATCAAGCCCATAAGAATTATGGGAACTTGAGTCACAAACCTTTGACAGGTCTGGCTGTACCACTGCATCTATTTTCTTTTTTATTTATTATTTTTTTTGTAATCATTAAAATATTATTTCCAAGCTTCACGATGTGAGCAGATGCAAGCAGTTATCTAAATCTAAATGCGTTCGACACTGTATGCGACTGAAAATGGTTCGCATTATGGTTTTAAAGGTTTACGAGTTTAATTAGCGACTTTCATCTCGGTTCCTCGTTATTTCCAAGACCTGCAAGGCTTTCGCTTCCCCAGCAATAAAGATGATTAAATAAGGCCTTTTCATAAGCAGACTTGCCTGCTGAGAGGCTCACAATCAGGCAACAAAAGCACAAAGACGGGAGAAACCATTGCATATTCCGGGTTTTGGTCTGTACCACAATCAGGCTGTGCATCATGTTTACGCAACACACAGAAATCTGTAAGAGGGCATCATGTGGAAAACAAACAGATCAATAGCATACGCACAAGCACCATAGAATTTTTGGAGTATGCTAATCCCTTTGCTTTGTATACACAAACTCATAGTGTCTCTCTCTCTCACACACACACATACACACACACACACACACACACACACACACACACAAAGAACTGAACAGAGAGAACATAAAAGGGTCTCAGTCACCTTGTCTCGGAGTAAAACACAGCTATATAATAATCACTCCATAATAAATTACAGTCACAGAACATTCATTTAAAGCAGAAGTTTTTTTTGGGAAAAAAAAGAAAAAAAGAAAAATCAGTTTAACAAGTGGACTGATTATTTTTCCTCACCATGCATCTACAGTATAAGGCATGAACCCAAAGGATGTCACTGGCATCACGTACTAGTACAGAGTAACATTTACATACAAATGATCGTAAAAACAAGTGGGCGAGCACAAGAGCGCAGGAAACCAAATTCTGATTGAGCTATACCAAGACAACCGCATTTTTAAAGTCAAGGTACAATTTGGTGGAAATGGACGAGAGGAAAAGGGAGCTGGATCGATATCTGCAATCTTATTGTACCTTATTGATTGGCTGATGGGTGGAATTAAATTGATTTTCTGAGGTAGACAATGCAGACATATTTCATTCTCCCTAGTCAAGAGAGTCCTAAGCTAAGGGGGGATTGAATGTAAAGTGGCTCATTTTTATGAAACGCCTGAAACATCCTTTTTCACACTTCACTTAGCCACACAAGGGCATTCACTCTCAAGTCGAATATGTTGTCTATTATCTGAACTATCTGAATTTTTGGCTCTGTTCAAATGCACTAAATTTGCACTTGTATTTTTTTTATGCAACTTGTATGTTCTGTGCAACTGGTAGGAAGATCAGATTGGAATGGAAAGATAGTTTTAAAGCTAACAAAGACTCTGGTAATTTGTGAACACTTTACTTAAGGGTGGTAATTATACAAGTACATAAATCCTTCGTGACACAAACCTGCATAAACATTTTTTATATATATGTAGAAATATGTATATATTAATTTTTCTCCCATGTATTAGCTGCCTATGACAGCTACAAATCAGGGAGAGTGAAGGCTAACATGCTTCCTCCTTCAAACCTTACAGGGCAGCATAACACACTCGGAGCAAAGCATTACCTGCCCTCTTCCATATATGTAAGCCTACAGACACCCATGAATAACAAGTGCTGCTGTGAATGACAGGGAGACAGAGAATGCATCCCTTCCACCCAGAGAGCACATTCACTTTTGCTGTCTTGGACTCCTGGCCACTGATGGCTGTGGCATCATGGGATTCGACCTCATAATCTCAGAACAAGAGGGCGAACGCTTTTCTGTTACACCACTTGGGGAACCGTTTAAAAATTTTTTCCCCTCTCTCTCTATTAGGGGTAGCTTTAACAGTCCAAAAAAGGAACTTTATAAAGTGTTAACAAAGTCCTCCGAAGAGGGAAAGGTGGCAACGCCCTCCCCCCAACATGTAAATAACATTTATAAAGGCTTATGAAAAAAAAGAAGCTTTCTTCATAACCTCTAAAGACGCATGACAGGGTTGTGTTATTAAACTTAACACAGAACATCATGACAACTGATTTTATAGCTCAATGAACTTCTATTTTATTGTGATAAATACTTATGACAATGCCATTACAATGTTATGTTGGAGCTATGTATATTTTACCACAAATTAAAATGAGTTTGATTTTGATGTCTGACATGCAACACCATCATGTGAACCTGACATACCAAAAGAGCTACAAAGTCAGTTGTCATGACATTCTAAAGTACGTCAGCCCAGAAAGTGTCATAACACAAATGTATGAAAATGAAAATTTGTCACTTGACATAAGGAGGTAATGTCAAACTTGACATTAACCTGAAGAAAGCAGTTTTTGTAAACAGTCACTGATGCACTAAGCCTTCATAAATGCTTATGTGGGTTTGTGTCTTGAAAGATTCATGTAGGTGTTTAATGTTTAAATAATGTATCCTAAAGGGTGAAGAATATACATAATGTATGTTACACTTTGTAGGGAACAGCAACTTTATAGGACTTGGCATTAGTCTCTTGCTAATCTTTCTTGCTAATTCAGGCTGACTCTCTTTCAGAGAGCATAATTGTGATAGAAATACAAACAAAAAATTCCTCCAATGGAACTTATCATACTGAAAACAAGAACACATGCTAGAATCCTTTCAGGAAGTTCGAATGAGTTGTGGTATCACGATCTATTCACTAGTGTTAACAAAACAGCAGTTTATATGACATCCTGGAGTTCAGAAACGTCCACAAATGGTTTGCGTGAGATTTTATTACAGTATGCATGAGACCAAACAATCAAAGTGTGGGTGCAGGCCAAAGCTCAGGGTTTTAAGTCCACATGAACAGGAAATGTCAGCGGAAAGGGATGAGGGTGCGAAATAGAGCTGCTGGAAAACATATTATTTACAGATTAGTCTGCTTTGTGTGGTCAGTGTGGTCTCCATAATCCACTGAGCTGAAGGTATGACTCGGCGTAAATTAAAAAAGACGAGATTTGACACCATCAGAGTGGGCTTTTTTAAAGCCTCTGAAGTTTTCCAGTCTCTGCTGGAGAGTGTTCCAGTAGCACTGTGTACAAGCCGCCATTCACAAAGGCTTAACAGACACCATATCAGTCATCAGACATTACAAGATGCTGCTGTAAACGCAGATGATGGATATTCAATCCATCTGTAACAGGCATCTACACGCCATTTGTTCACCGATCAACTTCTAGACTGGAGGCTAAAGTGTCCGGATGGCCACGGGGTACAGGAGGGACATGTGCTCGGCTCCTTTAATTGGCAGCTTGCGGCTGGAGTAGAAGTGGATGATCTCCGGCACACTGTCGAACAGACAGCTGTTCTGGCCCAGGATGTACTTGTTGTCTTTGGTTCGCGACAGCTTCATATGCATGAAACCCTGGCTGCTCCTGGAGGAATAATAAAAAATGCATAGTGAGACAAAGGAGGAGGGAAGAGAAGGTACAGGGAAAAGGTTAAGAACCAGTAAAGAATAACCAGTGATTAGATCTTGACAGAGGTGCTTGAGGAATTGCAGTTTATTTGCAAACAGGATGCATATGGTGAAAGATAAAGGTAGATCTGGTTTATTAAGTTAAGGCAAAACAACTTCACTTAGCTGCTAAAGGTAAAATGCTAATTACAAGCTCACCCAATGCATACTCATTAGGAAGAAAGAGCTGCATACTGCATTCATTCTTTAGGTGTTTGTAAAGTAAAATGATCTAATTGTTCAGAGAGGAAAACACAGAATACAATACAGAATACCACAGAACCAGGGTAAATATTATTCGCTACCCAGTCTTTACTTTTTCTGACTAGTTTGAAAATACACTGTCCTGTGTACATTAAAAAGGAACAATTTTTCAGAGGGAACATTTCTAACAAACACCCCAGTTTCCACAAATGTACAAAACCTGATTTCTTTTTTTTTCTTTTTTTTTATTAAATGTTGTGTTAAGTTGGAAATGACACAAGAACAGCTTTATATCATATCTGTCTCATCAAAAATGGATTCAGTTTGGAATTTGCATTATATAGGTCACATATTTTAAATGTTTAGTGACAGATTTCAACAACTGCCCTTAGACCTCCATTTTAATCACATTTATAATCACACTTTTCTCATCTCATCCATACACACAGATAAGGTGCACAAAGATTAGGTTGAAAAACTCTGGAGTATTCCTATAGTAAAATGAATGACCTTTTTTAAAATAATTTAGGAAATTTCTACTAACTGTTGGAATTAAAACCATTTTTGCTAGTGGACTTTTTTTTTTTTTTTGAGTTGAAGATGAGGGAATCAGACCCCTCTCAAAGCCCCCTATAACTCAAACCATGAGTGGGCAGTCTCAGTAAAAACGGGCTGAAATCAGGCTCAGAACTAACACAAAAACATCTGAGAACAATCGGACACAGGACCTTTGGCTGCAGAATGTACTGATTTTGTCCTGCACTGTAGCTCTCTATCTATGAGGCAGATGTGATTATGGTATTGTGAGGTTCCTGGGACTGCTCAGAAGGTTTAAGTGAATGAAAAATGTCATGGAGGGGAAGCCATTTGCTGGCGGGGGCTAACGCTGTGAGCGCAGCGTTCATGACACCAGCATTTGATCACTGAGATAGCAGAAAAACACCTGCAGTAAGAAAAGGTCCTGAGCAGTCTATTTATCAGTGTGTCACTTTAAAAAAGGAAGAAAAAAGTAACGGCATATACACATGAACATAGCTGTTGTGAGAAAGCACTGATGGATGAAGGGATTTTAACCTTTACCCACCAGACACGGCTAAACAATAAACAGCATTTTTTTTATGCATGCATGCGCATCTGAGACAAAGACAGCAACACTACTCCAATCCCCTCATGTACTATCAATGTTGAATTAGAGGTCAGTGCATCCCTCACGTACTTCCTAATTGCATTTGCAAAGAAGGCTGCAGAGTCAGAAGTATGCTGGGTGACAACTACAAAAAGGCTGGAGAAGAAGCACGGCAGCGAGACGGTGCTGGTTGGAGAGAAAGGTTGCATGCAGTATGTGCTATGTTAAATATAGCAGGCCTTATTTACGTGCATGCTCCTAAGAATAAAGTGCTTCACAGAAATTCCACTCCTAGAAACACTGCCTTTGAAACCCTGAATTTTGTCCACATTCTACAGCAAGGCTCAGCTGTCTTTTAAAATCCAAAGGTCCTCTAGCAAGGAGTGTTTTTATTCCTTCAGTTACTACAAATTTGCTCAGTTATGTTACTCATTAAGGCAGTAATTTCAACCTAATCTCTATCCTAATTGGTATTTGTGAGTGGATGAATATCATGGACCAGAATTTCAAGACATTTCTCTGTACTGAGAAAAGAAATCTTACTAGCTGCAAACATTGCAACTTCTTATGATCTAAAAACAGTCCTTTAGCAAAAAGTGCTGTTTTTTTCCCCCACCAGTTAGTAGAAATTTTATGTTACACAATGAGAATAAGGAATAGTCTAGAGTTTTTAAACCTAATGTCTGTCCACCTCATATTTGGACAAGAATACCATGGACAAGAATGTCTACATATTTACCTATACTAAGAAAACAACAAAAAATTAAAATGAAGGGCAGCTGCTTGAATTCCGTCAATCAATATGTAAAATGTGTAACTATATAATGCAACTTCAAACCTAAAACTATTAAAGTAATGACAGACATGATAAAGTCTTAACAAAGCTGTTTTTATGTCTTTTCTGACTTTTCAACCCTACAGATGAAAAAAACAATCAGGTTGTGTACATTTGCGGAAACTGAGGCACTTCCATGTTTACAACTGGTCCATTTTAATGCACAGATACTTTTGACTGAAGAACTCATGAAATCTTGAAAGATTTACAAAAGAATTGTGTACCGCATGCCCTCGACTTGAATTGAAAAACTGCTACTCCGTCGTTGATTATTTTCCCATAAGAGCATTCCTTAATAAGGTTTGTGAAAAAGGATATTCAAACACATTTCAAATGTAAACAAGTATTTCTGAACCAGCTAAACCTGACTTGTCTTTTTTTAAATAAATATTTCAAAATAATAAGTATGTAGTGAAAATTTGAAATTTGTTCAACCATTCTATTCGGAGTGGATTCAGACAATGTTTAGCAATCAATTTTATTCTGTGTAAATAAAACACCTACTGCTCTAACATGAAATAAAATGTGAACCTCAGCACAAGGCCTCATCGTAATGCACGGCACATGTTGATGGCTTCGAGGTGACATTAATATTTCAGCAGGCTCAGATATGAAGCATTTACACCTAAAGGTCCCTGTACCTGTAATTCCTCTTTGTGCAGGGTCCTGTTCCTGCTTGAGACTGCTGAGAGTATATAAACGATCTGCTATTACAATACTGTGAAATCAGACCTACCATGAAAAATAAATAAACTCCATCACCTCCATCCATTTATTCTGATCCCTCCCTTTGGTTCGCTTCATTTGCCGGCCATCATTAACTGAGGCTTCATCATCGTTAAAGGAAACGAGAGTCCATTTCGACAACCCCCAGCTCTCCATGAAGCTCTTAAACTTGTCCAGTGTAGGGAAAACCACTATACGACTAAATGCACTTGCTCTGATTAATCTCACCATCGTGGCAGGAAGAGGAACGTGGACTTAAGAAGAGAACTAGAAAACCTCACAATACGTCATTATGGAGATTTTTCTTAGGTACAGACTTGTACCTGATTATATCTAATCCCCTGAAGGCTACGAGTGGCCATGTGCCAACTTATCTCATCGGAGAAGCACAAACAAAGCGAAAATGCAATTTATCAGGATGACTGAGATGGGAGATATGCCAGCAATTGTTCTCGATGAAACTGGTGGCATTATCATTGTGTCACTTTAATTGGGTTTGGTAATTTCTGACCCAGGATTCATTTCAAATGCAAGATTTAGATAAAGGGTCTCTGAAGTACATGGTGTTGACTTGTATCTTGCAAAACAGGTGACTCACAATTGCCACTGAATATAAAGTAAGGAATAAAACATAATAGGGCATGCTCTTATAGCAAAATAATCAACAATCAGTTACTGTTACCACCTTAGAGCTGATTATGTTCCCATATCAGCATGTCACAAAGTGTTTTAACCTTCTTACACCACAGCGATTTGACAACACTTTTGGTTACAGTGTGGTTACAAAGAGCTGACACTGGATACTCCTTCCTAAATAAATAAAATAAACAACCTAAGTAAACATCTCCTCACAAAAACCTCACCATATCAACAATTACACGCATTTTAAATCTGTTTATATGGAGCGTCCAGCATACAAGTTAATGTCTAAGTTGCTACTATATAAACAATAACACAATCGATTGCATTAACATAAACCTGTGATTTGCTGTTATAGAAAATGAATCTGACCAATCAGAATGAAGAATTTAACAGTACTGTGGTTTAATGTCTGTTAACACCACGACTGTTCCAAAGGCAGTAAATCGAGCGCAATGGACTAGAGAAAGCAAAGCAAACAAAAGATCTTGTCTATGTTTAGTAACAGCTTACAGTTATGAATAGATGAATGTTAATCCAGGGCTATATATTTTATATTTAATAATGTGGAAAACTGCTTCTGCACACATTTGAAGGCTATTACTAGGTGATGAATAAACTGATGTTTGTGTACGCTGAGGTTTTAACTGCATTTCCAAATGTATCTTAGCATCCAATTTAGTAAATCTACTATATGTTGTCAATGAATTCGAACATTTTAAGGAGACCTTCCTTTCAGACCTACATGAAAACAACAGTTTGCTAAAAAAAAAAAAAACAATAATGCAGTCAGCCAGCCAGAATACGCTGTGTGTTTAATCACACACCTAAATCATCACACACTAACACCAATATACACTGCGGCTCAGCAGTTTAATGAAAAACATGATAAGTCCATATAAAAAAAAATAAACATACAGATTAAATTAGAACTATATTATCATATAAATTATGTCTATTGTATAATTTCACCTTTAAACTCTATTAGCCCCAGAACATACTTGAGAATGATGCTGGTGTGGAGCACTACCAACCCGAGGAGAAGAAAGCTTGATTTAATTTTATGATGCCTGTCCCATGATTCAGTGTAAGCTATTTTTGTCTATTTTTATAGATAACAGTGTCACAGTGTCAGAAACCACATAAAGAAGTCAAAGAAACGGAATAACTTGACGTTGCTTGAAGCGAGCGTGTAACGATTGTGGCATGAGGTGAGCACAATGCTAAACCTGGACGCTATAACCTTCTTCTTCTTTTTTTTTTTTTTGGCCAGCAACACTGGCCTTATAGCTTCAGTACCAAACTAAACAAGACCAAGTCTTAGCTGATCCACCACATTTGTGGTAAGAGGGAAAATTATGTACATTTTTTTGTTGATCTATCATTATGATATCTTTAAACTTTTACAAACTTTTGTGTTTCGCACGATGATGCCACTTTTACATTATGTTACTATATTTCATATTCCCAGATTCAGTATAAACCCACCTATTAAACACAACTATATACAGTACAGTCAAGTGCAAAGTTATAACGAAGAATTTTAATGTATAGCAACAAGACATTTCGTGTGTCAGGTTCACAGATGTTCCTTCATTACACAAATTACAAAAATAGTAAAATAATGTAGGTTAGGATATTAATACACCAGTTCTAACACGTCACTGTTTCTATAGTAAAAGCTTATTCACAAGGACTTGAATATAAGACTAATTATAAACAGCTTAAAAACGTGTTGTTACTTTTACTTTTACTTTAAGTTTTCCATAAGGAATCTCCAGTGTCAAGTTTTCCATCACAGGAAAATCTTCAGAAATTTGCATTTTCCATTTTCTTGATAACAGGACAAGTTGTGTGGTGTTTTTTTGTTTTTTTTTGTGCCTTATTAGCTTTAAGAGGTGACTGAATGACTGTTTACAGCTGATATAATGTTAGTTATCACAGGAAATAACTTTGACATTCCCACAACACAGTGTAATTATAAATAGTTAAAAGGTACTATGTGGTGTTCTATAATAAATTTTAAAAAATGGGAATCATTAGCAAATTGCTGTGGTATAAGAAGAATACAAAATTTGCAGATATTGGGAAATAATCAACTTGGTAACGGTAACTCTTCCACTTTGCATCCGGCTGCATTACACCCCAATTTTGCTGATTATTTTCCTATAGTAGCATACCCTTTCATGCTTATTCCTTACATAAGCAACTCTAACCCTCTGCAAACGTGGAACATTTTCATTTTCTGTTTTTTTCCCCCACCGTTTTTAAATTTTTCTTCTATAATATCAGCTAGATGAAAATCAATCCATATAAAACAAAAGAGCACCAGGTGGCAGGACGTGCTGTTTTTCTCTATTGCATTACTCACTACATTTATGACAAAGGAAAATGGTGTACACTGACAAAGTGTCACTTACGAGAATTGTGAAGCAGTGATGCTCAAAAGGCGTCTGTAGAACTGCTTTTATATTCCTTCCTTATATAATACACATATTAAATTCCACTTATATTCCCTCGCTTCATTTTTACACCATTACTACAGTCAGGAGCTTCACTTTCACACACTTCAATGAATAAAGAGCTTTATAAAGAAACTGATCTTATATCCATACATGCAAAGAGATGATGTGATTAAATAACTCTGTCCTGTGTGATTAAAGCATGTGATTATCCCCTTCTTTGGTAGGGGATAAAATGGGAATCCATGTGTGACACTGAAAGCCCTCATCTTAATGCACAGCACATGTTGATGTCTTCGAAGTGACATTAATATTTCAGCAGGCTCAGATATAAAGCATTTACACCTGAAGGTCTCTTGTACACGTAATGTCTATTCATGTAGGGCATTTCCTCCAACGTGAGGATACAGATGATCTGCAGACAAATTATGAAATAAACAAACTTCTCCATCACCTGCATCCATTAATCCTCATCTTTCTACTGGCTTGCTTCATTAGCTGGCCATCATTAATCTGAGCTTTCATCATCATTAGAGGAGATGAGAGCACATTTCAGCAACCACAAGCTTCCAAAGTTTCCAAAGCCAAAGTTTCTTTTTCATACTCTCTCTGCCTCGTTCTTTTCATCTCTCTGTTGTGTCTGTACAGCCATAATAAAGGTTACTAAGACCATAACATGATAAGACAGGAGTAGAGAGTTTTAAAAATAAACTGCTCCGTTTTGTCTAGGTTTATTTTTCAAACTGTCTCTTCCTGCTTATTTTCATCATTATGTTGTGTCTGTATATCCATAGTAAGGGTAAATGAGACATAAAAGCAGGGTCAAACTCAGGACAGCATCATGCTGCCCTCACTGTGACACTCCTTTATGTTCATCCTGGTCTTTAATTTAAGTCCAACAGAAATAGCAGATCTGATCTCAAGCCTTTAGTCTCAGCTCATGTAGTGTGTGTTATATATGGCCCTAGACTGTGTGTGATCACTTGTTAAAACATATATTACATGTGATACCAGTGTATTTTCTGTATGTATTTTCTGGCACAAGACCACTGTGAAATACTGATTCTGCTGAAGATTTCGTGGTCGAAATGTAAGCAGACACTAATGGTTAAAGGAATACTTCAGTGTTGTTCAGCTTCATCTTGATTTTCACATCTGTAGCGTATGTGTGATTATATCATGTGAATTTCGACATGTTTAAACCTGTTGAGTACTGTCAAAAATGTTTAGATGAAACATATTTTTGTAGAAGTCTTAATACTTTTGAAAAATATTGTCAATAAAGGTTTTTTTAAAAATATTTTCATAGTAATGTAAGGGCAGCTGTTGAATACTGTTAATATATAAAACTTATATATAAAACATCTGGATAAACTATTTTCGTAGAAGTCTAAGACATATTGCTGAGTACTGTCAATAAAGTTTTATGTATCAAAAATTTTTATGTTATCAAAAAATTTATGTTATCAAAATTATTATCCATGGTAATTGCACATATGCTACAGATGTGGTAGATCAAGATGAGATTGGAGTATTTTTTTAACCTGTATTTCACTGATATCATTGTTCGATTTTCATACTCAAAGCAGAATTAAAAGGCATCCATCCATCCATCCATCCATCCATCCATCCATCCATCCATCCATCCATCCATCCATCTTCTTGTTTCTATCTTTTCCGTTTTTAATTATTTGTGTTTCATCACCAGGAGTTCCACCAAACACCAATATGGAACCTTTTCAGAATTTAGGACTAAGAGGACTACTCAACATGTAACTCAGTCAATACTTCGACCTCCATTCTCATAGTTACGGTAGGCTGTGCGTTAGTATGACAGCTCTCGCCACTTCCCTCTATCCCTCTCTCCATCTCTCCCCATCACCCCCCTCCATCTCTGCCCGGTGAGTGAATTAAAGTTGACTCTGTTAAAGGTGACCATCTCTGCTTATGGCCATGGAGACAGCCTAAACTAACCAGGGGGCCGTCAGCTTCCTTTACAAGAGACAGGGCCTGGTGCAATCGGGGGCAGTCAGTCAGAGAGAGCAGAGACTGCAAGCAAGAAAAAAGCCCCAATTTATAACAACAGGACATGTCAGCAAAAATAATAAAATTGCCATAGGAACAAGAGATAACGAGGACATTCATTAAAACCTATGTAAAAGGTGGTGAGCCATTTCCACAAAAAAAAAAAAAATGCTGAGGGTGCAGAAAACTATGGAGCAAGATAGAAACTCAAATAATTACAGCTGAATTGTTTAAAAAGAAAAGTTCAGCCAAAAATGCAGTCCAAAGTCCTTTACCCCAAATATAGTGAAACCAAGACATGTTCAGCTTTGCTCTCACGTTATGAGGCTAATGTTGCCAACAAGTAAAGGGAATTTATAGCCTCCAGTTTAGCATTGTGCAAACAGAAGGCCTAAATAATCATACGCTCCTCAAACTGTGTTCAGGCTTGCTACGTTTACAGACACATCTAATTCTGTTTAAGGTCTTTATTCAGGTTGCAGCCATATTCCGAATATGACGTTTACATGCATACAGACATCGGAATATTCCTGTATACATGGCTGTTGTAAGTATGCCCAAGTTGCCATTCCTAAATTCCTAGCCTACAGCTAAGCATCTGTTAGCACCCATAATTCCTTATGGACTGAGCATGCGCATATATCGCCTTGAGGTGGATTTTCTTAACAAGGTGTTTACATACAAAAATTTTCCCCTTAAAACATGCATATTCCAGAGGTGGGAATTGGAATTTAGGGAAAACCACATTTTTGTGGAACCTCTTAAAATAAAGCTGAAAGTCTACACTTGATTGACTACATCTTGATTGTTTTATTTCAAATCCATTGTGGTGGTGTATAAAGGCAAAATCATAAAAACCCTGTCATTGTCCAAATACATCTAGACCTAACTGTATATTTCTAATAATAGAATAAATATCATACTATAGAAACACATTATGTGTTATAATATATTATATATAAGTATTATATGTTAGAAATTTAAATATGTTAAATGTTCAAATAAAGTGTTCATTTGTGCCTAAACTACTATGTTATAAATCATACACTACACTATGGTAAAATAGCAATTTAAGGCATCCTAAGTCCACATAAACCTGACTTCTGGAAAAAAATGTGCTGGATTTCAGTGACAGACACTTCTCAGTGTGGAAGGATAGTATAAAGTGCAGTATTTCAGGATTGTGCTCTTACTTGAGAGAGAGGGAGAAGTCGTTCTTGCTGGTCTCGCTGTTTCTCACTAGGTAACTGGCCTCTTTACACAACCTCAGCAATGACTCAGCGTCCGTTCGACTGATTGCTCCGTGATACCAGCTGGGAGATGAGGAGAAATGAGAGAGAGAGGGATAGAGAATCAAAACGAGAAAGTGTACCTATGAATACATTTATTACATGTTATAACTTATTTGTATTTTACACGTTATAATTACTTATGAAATGCACTTTGTATCAATGGGTATACTGCATTATATACTTGTTAACAGAATGAATTATAAATAGTGTCTGCAACACTTAACACCAAAGCCAAAGAAGTTCAGCCACACTTTGTTGAGTGCATTACACTGTCATTGCTTGTTCCTTCACCATTTGTAGGCTATTTTCTCCAAAATAAGCAACTATGTCTGTGAAAGTATTTTTCTTCAGCCAGAATTGTTCAATTTTAATTTATTCATACAGCACAAGGCAGCTTTATAGAAATCCAGATTTAGACCGGAAGGAGCAGGCTTGAGGCAATGGTGGCAGGAATAACGTTAGGCAGAAACCCTGAAGGAACATATCCTTTTGTGGAACTGTACAGTGACATTAACAGGGGACTTTCACAGAGTAACCACACCAACACCTCTCCTCTTCACGCCATTTACTGGCTCAAGCAGAGTAAAGATTCATAAAAAACAACAAACACTGGTCAAAGGAATGGTGGTCAAAAATGGTTCTGAAAAGATTTTCTGTGGATAGTGGTGTGACAAAGTAATTGTACTGACAAAGTAATACATGTATAAATGTATATTTTTTAATCTGATGTGTAAACAGGTTAGAAAGTTGATTTGCCCATAACTCCTGAAATAGTCCTATATATTTTGCATCACTTCTGCTGCAGTTCTCATTCACCTATAGTCCTTAATATTTCAGATTCTCAATGGAAATGTGCTTTCTTCTGGTAGTTTATTGTCATGACAACTTTCTCAGAACAGTGCATGAATTTTGCCTTTATCTCTCACACACTCACAACTGGCTCTCCAGTGGCATGGTGGGGTCGATGCGCTCGCCCAGTGTTGGCATACATTGCTCCACTGAACTCATCTTCATGTTGACCAGACAGCCGCTGGAGTGGCGTTGGGGTGGCCTCGACTTCCCGTCTTTCGTTGGAGACATCCTGCCTTTCTCCACCCCCTCGAACTGGACTGCAGAGCAAACACAAATACACGGAAGGTCATCATGACAGCACAGATCCAAACAACTGCCCCCCTCAGTCGGAACTGCATTCACAGGTTAAAATTCTGCTTTGTTTAATTTTTTGCCAATAACCTGGTTATATTCCTCATGAGACATGGGTTGAGCCGCAGAACTGAAAGAGAAGTCTTGTGTTTCCTCCAATATTTTCCCAGCTATTTTTCATAGTTCTTTCAGCACGATTGTGTAATATGTTTTGTTGTTGAGCAGCATGTGATACCTTTACACAAACACTTTTGGGGGTAACCCATGTACCCAGAGATGTAGAGATCGGTAGATATGGGGAAATATGGGAAAATATTTCATGATATACAGTGCAAATGATTATATACGTCAAATAATGTTTCGTTACGGAATACAAAATACAGATGTTCATAAAAGGTAAATGAAGTCATATTTAACAACCCTAGACATCGAACAAACATCCCCATTAGTTTCTGTAATCACATTTTATTGCTACTATGGTGAGAAACAGGATAAACCGATCAGGAGCTCAGGGATACTGAGGTGACAGCTGATGAAGTACTGGAAGTCTACTGCAAAAGAAGAAAAATAAGTATAATTCTAGCTCTATAAGGCAAGAGGCTATTTCCCCCATTACTAACATGTTATTTTAATAATTTTCAGTGGAAATGTCATAAAGGTATTTTATTTCCTATGCTTATTAAGATTATTAATATTGCACATGTGGTAGACTGCCATAAATAATTAAACCAAATCCAACCTGAGAATGTTGCTCTTATCACTATAATTGTACAGATCACATCTACTGACATCACGATTTTATTAATTCCTGACTACACCACTGCAAGCATGCAGCATGTCACCAGCATATTAATACAAGATCAGATTTTGTTGGTTTTTATTTATTTTTTTACAAAGCTAGTTAAACATTTGATGAGTTGTACTTAAAAGACTGACTCTGCATCACTACTACAGAGCTTTAGACTATGCAGCTGTAAAGCTGCTTTTTCCCTAAAAGTGAAAAGTGCAAAGACACCAGCTCTGTTTCTCCTGTCTTTACCAGTTTCATAACATTTGATCAGTACTGCCATGGCATCTGCTCAGGGCCCTCTGATATGATGACACTACTAGAAATAGCAAAGTTTGTAGATGTAAACTGGGAAATGAATCTGGTTCTGGTGTTCGTTCATTTATATTTATCTTACAGAATCTGGGATAATGTCAAAATAGGAATATACAAAGTGCAGAGAAAACAATATTTTCCTCAGGTCATTGTCAGAACTTGTTAGCAGCCAATGCATAAGCATCATATCATATATATACACACACACACACACACACACACACACACACAGTACATTAAAGGAGCAGTTTGATCAGTTTTAGTGGTTTTCCACCTGACCAACCTCACCTTCTATAACTCTATAATATAACTACAACTCATGCGTTGTTTTTTAAGGAAAAAGAGGACAACTGAGCACCTCTGTACTGGGGGTTGAGCTTATTTCTGGGCTTCAAAAATATAAAAATGAATCTAAAATAAAGAAATTAGAGCAGCTCATTTCATATCAATATTGCAAATCAGTTTTTTGTTAGGTATCTTTAAAACTGTCTTATTATTTACAGATCCAGAAACACTTGATTCAAAATTTAACAATGCTACTGTACCTTGCTAGTGGTTAATGTAGTTTAAGAGATTTCCATGTCCAGCATTCTCTGTGGTGTAATAACATCATCTATTCCAAATCTATTTTGGAAAATGTTTTGCTGTCGCTACACTAGAGCAGCATTCCATATCTTTACAATATCATAAAAGATATATCATATACTAGGATACGCATTTGACATGATGCCACTCCAGCAGGGGGCATTACACAGGAAAGTGGTACACAGAACTGTTTCCACTCCCTCTCACTGAGCTATAAAAATGACAGACAGCTCTGCCATGTATTCTCTCTCTCTCTCTCTCTCTCTCACTGCCTGTCTGTCTGTCTGTCCCTCACACACACACACACACACACACACACACACACACACACACACACACACACACGATGCCTTTCTGTTCCACAGTGCTTTGAACAGCAGCTGCTCTACACAAAAGAAAAGAAGAGGAATCAATCGGACACCACTGTGTACACATACCACACACACACAGAGAGAGAGAGAGAGAGAGAGAGAGAGAGAGAGAGAGAGAGAGAGACAAAGCAAGGGCAGAAAAACTGTCTGTGTTTAATCACTGAGTATGCTCTCGCCAGTCGTCAAGGTTAAAAGCGTCCCACAGGCCCCATGGGTGTGTGTACAGTGGGCAGGTGTGTGATAGTGCAGGCTGTAGATCCGGCCTGGCGCTACCTGAGATAGACGTGGGAACGTAATGTGGCAGAATAACCAGTAAACACACTTCTGCTTGTAAATGCACTCTTATCTCCCAACCAGCATGAGAACTAATACCAGCTGTCCAATACTTGATGACACCTAACACACACACACAGAAACACACGCACGCACACACAAGCTACTTAGTTCCAGAGAAAAAATGTTTAATGTTTAACTTCTGTTTTAAAAAGAGCAATATATACAATACTGATATCACAATTACGTATTTCTGTATTTTATCTTATAGAAACAGCACTTGGTTGGACTTTTTTTTTTTTAAATATACTTTTTCATATTGATTTTTAATTTGGACATCTGTAATTTTTTGTGTACCACTACTGTTTTGCTGCCATTTTGTTTAACAAACCTAAAAATCTTGATGTATAACATATAACACGTTTTATCATTTATAGTTACATTTTATGCTGTGGAACATCAGGTGAAACGTTACTTCCTGTTATCACATGTGTTATAGCAGCTATAAAAAAATCACTCCCTCACCAGCCACTCTTATTTCTCTCCTTATGGAACTTCACTATATCAATAAATATATATTATCTTTCTTAAATACCATCTTTTAATCTGTTTAATACTAGGCAGTATTATTTCTGCTCACATATACATTTATTTAAAACACCAGTTACAGCTTTCATCATCATTGAATCATCACAACTAAATCACAACTAAATGAGCTGCTTTGAAAGTCTACACTACTTGCAGTCACACTCAAGGTAACAAGTCATTTGTGCTGCCTCACAGGTCAGGGGTCACAGGTCACAGGAAGTGCCTGCAGTCACATGGCTGTCAGTCTCTTGTCGCTATAATGTGTGCCATCTGCAGCCTTCAAAGAGTAGTTTTATTCACACGCTGCTCCACGCCTCCTTCACTTCCTTTCCCTTAGACTTTGCAGGGTGTGTTTCTGTGAATGTGTATGTGAGCATGTGTCTGTGTATTATGCCAGACTTTTAATGTGTATTAAGAGACACTGATGTGTCTTGTTCACCAGAACGTGTATTAGCTCCGTTACTGTAATTACTCTAAAAGGTTCTCAAGATCCATATAGCACTTAATCGATGTTTAGCCTTGTGGCAAATACTGTATTACATCACATCCTCACACAATGTCAAACGAGGAGCTGTTTGTCAGAGCATCTTGCACTGAGCTCTCCATATTGATCTGGCATTATCATGCAAAAGGTTCTGGGAAAAGAAGTTTTCAGAGCACATATTTTAATCCTGGTCTTGTGCGAATATAACAAAGCATATTAATCATTTCATATCAATCATTTCAAATGAGCAGTTGATCCACTGCAAGAGAGTATGTGCTTACTTTAATAGCACAGCCCTGTTGAATTATTGAATCGGAAAGGTCAGAAAGTGTTGATTAATTAGGGGTAAGGTTTATATTAATGCGCTCATTCAGGTACGTTATCAGTTCTATTGTAACAGCAAAGACTAATTATTAAGGGATAAAATTGCTATTTAACAAAGAAAAATTTGTAATTATTTCTGTGGTGAAGCTTTCTGTAAGGAAGTATTTATTTCACATTTATGGAAGGAGTCTCCAGTGTCAGCGATTTTTTCCACCATGCTAAGTCTTCAGGACAGAGGACTTTGCGCATTCTTGATTTTTTCTTTTTTTGCCTTCTAAACTTATTAACTTATAAGGGTCGCTGGAAGTTTAATGGTTAGGCCATGACGCTCTAACCATCATGGCCAGGGTTCGATTCCTGGCCAGGGAAGCAACCCAGCCACCGGGGTTGCACAAGACAGTGTATTTCCAGCGCCGGTCCCAAGCCCGGATAAAATTGCGGAGAGTTGCTTCAGGAAGGGCATCCAGCGTAAAAACTGTGCCAAATCAAATATGCGGATGAATGATCCACTGTGGTGAGCCCTAATGGGAGCAGCCGAGAGAGGAACAACAACTTACTAACTTATAAGTGATAACAGGAACTATAGATGGTTAAAAAGCATGCTGTGCCATTCATTAATCAAATGGCAAATTGCAGTATAAGAGAAATAAAACACTTCAGGGTACGCTGATGAAAAAAAAAAAACCTCATGGATCATTTTTCTGTAACAGCACACACCAAGTGTTTTATTCCTTACAATTCAGTCACTATGCAACAGTCTAAAGCTTGTCATCAAGTCACCTCCATTTACAATATTTCCACTTTAACCTAAGGCAGTTAACAAAAAGCATTAAAGCATTACACGGTCAGATTATTCACAAAGGGAAATGACACGTGTATATTTTTAATGGTCTCTAATGTGTATGTGACAGCTGTATAAACGCCTGAAGCTGTGAGACTGACAGACACTCCTAGTTTTCGTTTAGTGAGTGAAGTGTGTTTTTTTTTAAATAGTAAATGGTCAGTTGCTATGGAAACTTACTGGCAAAACTGTTTTCAGCATCTCAGTGCTGTCATAAATGTCAAGCCACAAAAGGATCACAATAGGCATAACAGAACTCATGTGTATGTGTGAGAACAGGACAGGAAAAGAGTGAGGAAAATAACTAGGTGAATTAAGGCTGCTGTCTGTTTGTCACTGGTTTTTAACTTTTACAGTAGTTTTAACATTTGTTCGGTTGCAGAAATGTTCTCTTACATTGTATTAAAAAAGACATACCGTCTGGTAAAATGTACCTGTCATTTTTTCCCCTCACACTGGCCGTGATTTGTTAGCTAACTAGCATGGAGAATACAGCTAATTTGCTTTTCTAGAGCATGTGATGTTAAAGCTATAGCAGCTTAAAATAGATTTGCAAATCTGTTGAATGTGGAAAACATAAATCGAGATGTAGGCACTTGACTTACTACAAATGACATTCAACATGGTTTTATTCTGGACTTTAGAGACTGAGAGAGAATAGCATGTATAGCTAGCATGTGCATGGCTAATTTGCTCTGCTAGCAAAAGAGCATTTGATGTTTAAGCTAGTATCGGCTTAAAATAGTAGCAGCCATAAATTGAGATGTTGACATTTGACTTACTAAAAATTATTTTTATCCTGGTCGTGTTCAGAGATTATTAGAGAGAATCAGCTAGCTTGCCACTGCACTACAACAGTACAACAGAGTTTTAGTAGGCAACAACTTTTTTTTTTTTTTTTTAACAGAATTTACAAAGAATAATTTTCTAACAATTATTTGTAAAAACAGTGACTGTAGAGTCAGTATCATTGTACAGTGCCTTACACACAATACTCAAATATTCTGGTGTTAATTTTCATTTAGCCATAAAGTTTCATAAAGTCTCTGCAAGTTTTTGCACAAGTTTATGCTGCTACAAATACTGTTTACACTATTTCAGCTACTTACTCTTGTAATATTTGCACTATTGTCACTAGGTCACTTTAAAACAGAACTGTGTACTTGTCGGTGTTGTAGTCATTGTACTGTCTTGTTCTGTCTTGTGCTGTCTGCACATGTATGCACTTGTGCACTTTATGTATAAATTATGTCGTCCCTGTAGTTCTGTGTTGTTTTGTGTTTGTTTTGTGTAGCACCTTGGTCCTGGAGAAACATTGTTTCATTTCACTATGTACTTGTATATGGCTGAAATGACAATAAACTCCGTATTATATGATTTTACAGACATACTCTCAAATAATTATGGTCCAATATTTGGAGAAGAAGCCATTGAATACTATTAACATGCTTTAATTGCAATATGTAAGATGACAGTTAAACTTCCTAAAACAAGGATATTTAGATACACATATTTGCATATCATATTTCTGCTCCTCAATACTATATTAGCTGGATTTTTATATCTGAATATTTACACCACCATAAAGCATGCTCCTTAATAACAAATGATGCAGACAAACAATGGATAGAAAACAGTTTATTGACTAAGTTAATAACATAGTTAGCATTCATTTCATGTCACTAATAAGCTGGGTAACATTGGATACTGACGACAGACTGCATAGCATTTTTCCTCACAAGCTACAATCACTTTGTAAACACAGTTATATTCACTACCAACAGGCTCACCATGAATGTCTGGGCCCAGGACAAAATGTATGTTTTCCAACTACATATTTTGATCAATCTGGCCTATTCCTCATTCAATCCCCTGGTTATCCACCCTAACGGAACTTGGACAACTTCTCCAGTGGTCCTCCACGGCTACCAAAACCTCGATTTCATAGTGTAAAATTTTACAGAAGGATGGTACCGGTCTATAAATCATACATTTTTGTGGAGATAGTGATGCAATAGATTTGATTATGACTAATTAATACTGTTAAACTGTTGAGAAAGCTGAGATCACACATTGAGGCCGATTTTGCTGCACTGCAACCAGAATCTTTGGAGAAAAGAAGCAGAAGTCCAAATCCTACATAGTATGTTGAAAGTTTTGAACTTTAGGAGCTTGTAGGTAATTACCTTGCTTGGGAACCTGTCCAAGTTGATTGCTAGCAAGCAAACTAACTTGCCAACCATAAACAGTAAAAACAGACAAAAGTTAATGCCATCTAAACAAGCCTCCCAAATGATTGCATCGAATGTGTCTCTTTTATGGAATAGTGTATAGTCTGAGCTTAAAGTAATAATATATACACTCAATATTTCTCAATTAAGCATCTTCTGTACTGCAATACAATAGTTTCTTCAGACATCAACAAAGCAGTGGTGCTGTTGATCAATTATGCAAATTTGTATGTCACCAAAGTTGAATTTGCCATAATATTTCCCACACAAAAGTCTGTGATCATTGTGAATTTAATTGCAACATTTCACTAACAAGAAAACTGGACCTTATGAAGAACCCTAGAGAAGAGTGAAAGAGCAAAGCAGATAATTAAGAAGAGCATTTGGTTCCGATTGAGCAGGTCATACTTCGAGATCCCTAACCAGCACTGAACACACTCTCCTCCTGACCTTCCCTAGTCTTATAAGCCAGACTTCTAGTATTTGCTATGGAGTCTGGTGTATTTCATCAATAAATATGGCCAAAAGCCACCTACTTTTTCAGAAAGATTTTTTTTCAGTCCATTGACTATATTTTGCTTTGGAAAGCCCTTGCAGTGCACAGAATTATGTAAACACATGTAAAGATATTGAAGCTTGGGACTAGAAAAGTGTAAAAGAAAAAAAAATTAGGCACTTTCTAGCCCATGCGTGGAGGATCTGAGGCTGAGAGCAGATCTTTCTTAGGTGTCTGAAATCAAGCATCTTTTGTTCATATATCAGCACGCAAACATCCCCGGACCTTGGCTGCAGGACCTGATTGTTCCTGCTAGTAATGCAACAGAATTGACTTCCTGTGAGATTATGGTGGGGTAGAGCAGCTCCAAGAGTTGCTTTTTCTACTTTTTCTCTACTTGCTTTTTTCTGGAATTATTGAAAAGAAATTGGAAATGTGTGCCAGTCTGGGAAAACCAATCAGGTGTGGCTGAATTCTGGAAAACAGCCAAAAATACAAAAAGTTGTTTTTTCTTACTTTAAAACATAAAATATATTTTACAAAAGTAAAATGGAAATGTTTTTATATTTACTTACTTTAATCTTGCCTAGGCTGTCTGATAATCTTAAAGTGCTATCAAAATGTCTGCAATGCTCCTGCACCTCCAGCTCATCATCAAAGCAGACTAATCAACGATTATATTCCCATGGGCAAAGAGACAACAAAGTTTCTGTTTAAATGCCACAAGTGACTTTTACCTCAGGTGATGAGACTGATGTGGATGATGCTGTAAGAATTCTTTAAAAAGTACCTATAACTTTACTCGTGATTGAGATACATTACAAAGCAGACACATTTCATTGCAGGGAAATCTGTACTTTGCAGAAGTAGTGAAGTGAAGTGACTTTGCAGTGGGCAGCCATTTTAGCTGCGGCACCCGGGGAGCAGTTGGGGGATCGGTGCCTTGCTCAAGGGTCTCACCTCANGGGTCTCACCTCAGTCGTGGTATTGAGGGTGGCAGAGAGCGCTGGTCATTCACTCCCCCCACCTACAATCCCTGCCAAACCTGAGACTCAAACCCACGACCTTCGAGTTCACCTTCGGGTTACAAGTCCGATTCTCGGACCATTAGGCCACAACTGCCCCCAATATATATATAGTAGAAAATGTCATTTGACCATATGAAGGGTTTTCCCAGGCCGCCACACATATTTGATGTTTAGGTATTTCATGGTCGAAAGCTTATCCGACAGACCGCAGAGAACCCAGATATTTTTATCAAGGATACGTCTGCATGCTGTGAGGTGGCATTTCAGCACCCAGTTTGCAGAGTACAAACTTATTTGCTTTAGATTTACAGCTTGCCAGCAGGATGACCTCATAAATCTGGAATGTAATGAAAACACAAGAGTGAATGACCATCTTTATATCAGGCTTATAAGAAAGTGGCTTAAAACGCAGTGAAGCACTCCATCTGTGACAACCCTTTAGACACAGGGGAGACAGTTCACTGTTTTCATTCTTCGCCTCGCTCTCAATTTCAACCTTCCCTGACACTTCAGTGTTCTCATTCTTGTTCTCTCTCCCAATGTCAGCCATCCCTGACAACACTTAAATCTGGAGTCTTCATTCTATTTTCTCTCCAGAGTCTTCTTTTTTCATCCTTTTTTCCACCAAATCAGAGCTTCTGTTGGCGAGACAACCGCTTGTGAGATTGGCATCATTTCTGTGACAACAGCTGAAGCAATGTTAGTATTAAACTTGTGCGGTATTTCACAGAGAGACTTATTTTCACCTGATCCCTACAGAATGGACAGAGGGAATCACTGAAGACTGGAATGAGTTTTGGGATAGAAGATCGACATGTATGTGAGTCACAGATACAAGCTGAAGGACATGGTAGAATATAGACAGAAGAATACTGGTAAGTAAGATTAGTGAACATTTGTTGTTATATAGAAGTCTGTTTATTTAAGGTGTCAAGTGTATGTGACTGAGAGGAAATGGAATCCTTTATCAGATCAAGCTGTCCATCAAAGAATGAAAGATGGCTGTAAGCCCCTCCCACCAAAGCCATCTTTCAGGCTTTCACAGTGGTGAGAAACGATAACACAGAGGTCAGGTATCGCAATCACTGGGCTGTATGCAGTATCTCCACAAGCCAGGGACAGAAACTAATGCCGAGACTTAATGGATTCAGCTCAAATGTCAAATCAATTATGTGGCCAAATAAGGAGGATAGGGATCATCATTTGACTTTCTGTACTGCTTATTCCCTGTTTTCCTCATGGGCAATGCAAGTGTCAAGCTTAGCATAGGAAAAAAATGTCTAAGCACAGGAAAAAAATATTATGCTAACTTGGGTCTATAATTGCTCTGATTGAAATTTTTAATAGATTTATAACGAAATAGCATAATTTATCCATCAATTATGAGGGCTGATTTACAATACACATCAAATTTCTACTTTCCATACTGCTCTACTTCAAGATAGACTTTTTGTAAATAATCCGTAGTAAGAGTTGGATTGGAAGAGATTCTATATTCATTCATAATTCCTGTTTTAGTACCTTCATTCCTTTATTCCTCTAGTCTGTGACAGTCCATTTCAGACATGTCACATCCCAAATGCACAAAATCCCTCAGACATTTTCCCTCAGAACATAATGGTCTGTGCTGTTATAGGAAGATAATCAATGACAGGATGATTATTTTCTAATAAAAGCTTGCCCCAAAGTGTTTTATTCCACTTATATCGCCAATGGTTAAATGTTAAGAATTTCCTTATTTATTAATAAATGACACAAGGTACTTTTATCCACTTATAGTTACAGGCTGTGGAATGCCTGTGAAACAAGTTTGTTAGTGTTATCACTTTGCATATAACAGCTATAAACAATCATTCCCTCGCCAGCCTCTCTTTGTTTCACTCTCTTGAAGTTAATTGTAGGAAGGAATGTCCTCCTTCCTGAAGACTTTCCTGCGTCTGAAAACAAAGTTACAGCTTTACCTGTGACTGTTAAAAAGCAGTGACACTGAAGACTCCTCCCAAAAATGTCCTTCTCATTGTCAATTTCTCATCAATCAGAGAACTCAAAAGCATATAAAATATTTATATTACATTCAGGAGGAAGGTATGCATACCTTTGGCCTGATATTTTGGTTGTTTCGCTATTAATATCTAATATCTAGTTTTGCTATTATTATATTTAATAAAATATAAGTATTTAACCATTTTATGTGGAAAAAAGCCAGTTCATTTGTTGGAAATGTTCCAAAAACCTCCACATCCATATTTCCCATAAACCATTAAACAGTATATCTGTAATGTTTCTTCTATAGTGGTCTACATTCTCTCTGAAAGGTCACATGATTAGCTATGTACTGACACTAAGCATATGCAGGAAATGAGAGACTTTGCAAGACAGTTTGAGTGACACTAACGTAACCATTGGATCACCTAATATAAAAACCTTGTACAGTAAGTAATAAAAAAATGTTTTAAAATTCCATATTAAATTCAGAACCAAAGGCATTTTCAAGAGCAGGAGGTCTGAACTTCCTCAAAATCTATGCTGAGCAGATCAGAAGGTAAACACAGTCTTTCCACAGCCAATAAAAGGCAATATCTCAGCATAGCAGCTCCATNTTGGATGCTGCTGAGGCTGGAGTTGAACATAGCAGTAAAAAAAACAACTAGTTTCAATTAGTTGAAATTAAAAAAGTATAACCCCTAACAAACATGCACAAATATCCACGTCTCATGATTTGACATTTCCAACATACAATACATTAAGACACAGAAGGAGAGGAACTAGGCTTCCAGGAGCACATTTCCTTATTAAGCCTGCTAATTAATACTCATTTACTAATGGCACTTCCATCACACCAGAGCACTACTCAGTAGGGAAGGGCATCTGTAATTCATCTCAGTATTGCTGGGCTGCAATTAAGTATTCCCCGTTTGACTGCTAACATGATTAACAAGTCGCCATCTCATTGCTATGCTGGACATATCTTACCAAACCGGTTTACCTCATGAATTCAGTTCGGATTTCAGTGACATATTCGAAAAAGCCATGTTGAACGACTCCTAAAATAATACACAGTACTCAGACAAAGAGGACGAAATCTCTGCTGAATTAGGCAGCCATTTTTCTGCTTCCAGCACCAACATGCAGTCTAATGAATGTGACGACAGTTGAGTTCTCAAAATGAAATCGGGATCGCCTTTAAAGATAGAGCCTTGTATTCTATAGAGACGCGCCTGAGAGATGACGGTGAGAGAAAAAGATGAAATTCTGGACAATTAATTCGTGTTAGGAAACAAAGGACTCTGGCTTTTCATTTCAGACAAACAAAGGGATTGTCTGCCATTCATATGCAGATGTAATTTCTGTCCTGTCAACTAACGTTCAAAAATTAAAATCATGTTATACTAATGAGGAGGGGTGGCTGCGTCTAGTGTAGAAAAGATGAAAGTGCTCTCTCAATAGCTGTGTCCTGAAATTGCATGGCAAAGTACATTTCTAGGTTTTATTTTGGTCTAAATTTAAAGGGTGGGCATTTCATTAAGCCTTAACAAACTGCAGAGTCACACATTTTACATTTGCAGTATGTTATGGTATGTTAAGTCCTATTCAAGTAGATTTAGCACCAGGTATTTGATCCCCTGGAGGTGCTAATATGTGATTTTAATTACATCCAAATAAAAAAGGTCAGGGTTTTTCTCTCTGATACTGAGAGAAGTCCAGTCCAAAAAATCTTTTTTTTTTTTTTTTTGACTCAAAGGTGGCCATAAAAATTTCAGTGCAGCTCGGATGGCAGTGATTATACCTCATGTTGGAAAATGACCACTTCTACAACCTATGTTTTGTCACCGTTGCACACATATTTCATTCTTATGTAGTCTATCATTTTGTCTCTTTACAGGCTTCACTGGGAGACTATAAGAGAGAAGTCAATGAAAAAAAATGGAAGCTAAAGCTAATACAAAGCCTCACCTTATATACATATAGGCACATGAACAAATTCAGGATCCAATAATCACGCTCATATCTTCATCTGTGATGCAAACATTCAGATTCATGGGCAAAGAATTCTGCTAGAATCTTCCTCAACCTGTGTTAAATCTTTACTGCTTGAATGCAAGAGCTTTATCCCAAACATCACAGGTGGCATCCAATCATAGATATACCACCAAAATTTGACCTGGAGGTTGATTCCATTATTTTATCCACTATTGTAATTCTGTTACAACTGAAGGCTACAATTTCCCTTTCAGAGGAAAAGCATTTCACAGCCCCTCATCTGACAGAAATTAATATCTAGCACTGACTCATCAAGCATGTTTATTTCACACCTGAGCAGAACAGAATGATCAGTGCAATAAAAAAAAAAAAAAATCAAGCCAAATGAGGGTTAGAGGAGATGTGCCTCTGTAGCACTGCAAGCCTACTTTGGCCTGTTGTATCTGAAAATAAACTATATTTTCTATCTAGTATCTAGCTCTGCTCAATTCCTATTTTCAAAGAAAAACAAGGTTAAGTCTTATATACAACTGCAGCAGCTGTTGTGTTTAAATAAACTGCTACCATTTTTATATATAACTTAAGACAGCTGTTTTTTGTGACATCATTATCGATATTGATATAGTATAAGGATTATATTACATCATCCTATCCCTATGAATCGTACCAAGAATAGGGACTCACTGATACTGATAGTGGTGTCAGACTGATACCTTGCTCAGTATCAACAACACTGCAGCAGAAAATAACACTGTCTACGGTAAATGAACGAATCTTGCCCAGTACATAGTTCCCGACATTTAGCTGCTATTGACAAAGAGGGATTCCAACACAATGATGACAATAGAACATACTTTATGTATGGCTGTACAGAAGAGCTTTTCCGAAGTGAAATAAAACACCACTCTCCTCCACTGCAACCCTACACGATCCAAGGTAACTAATGTAGCTAGAGAATGCACTTCATCAACTAACATCAACTAGCTAACATCATAAAATGAACAAGAGCTGGTGAAAGAGCTTTAGTCTGGTGAAACATAAACAGAGCATTCAATGTACCAAAGAAGTGGGAAATTGGAGCTCGGACGTCACTTTCAACCTCCATTCATTTGAGGTACAAAGTGGAGGAAAAAAACATCAATTCCTCCATGTTCATCTTTCGTTAGCAACAAGCTAGCCAGCTAACTGGGATAAATGATGTATATTTTACTCCTCAAATCAGTGAATTGTACAGTCAGTGTTACAGGTTTAACAAGCGATCATGTCTGTATGTTGATTGAGCTAAAGCAAATAATTGTATATACAGTATAACTCATTTAAAGTCAAGAGGTGCTACGTTGTTTACTGCTGATGCTGATGTGAGCAGCCATGTTGAATTGACATCACGTGCTGAACTCTGAGGAGGAATTCCGAGTTTCTTTGGTTTTTCTTGGTCGGAGGTCGGGAATTACAAGTTAAATCCTCTAGATGAATACAGCTTAATACTAAGTAGACTAAGTAGGTTACTCATTTTGATATCAGTATTAGTATCTGTATTAATATCAACGAGATACCAAAAAACATGCACGTATATTCGTACTTTCTCTGAAAGAAATGCTATAGATGCATCCCTATCCAAGGGAAAGCAAAAAAGAGAAGAGAAAATATCAAGGGAGGACAACGTTTTTGTCACTATTCAGCAATTTTTACAGAGGAAAAACTGATCATAGAGTGAAGGCAGTATTCACTGAACTGTCACACGTCTTCCTGAGCTGAACCTACTACTCTTGTATTTCCTCTGAGGAGGTAGAGAGACATAGATCAACTTACTCCTAATCTCTCAAACTGGCCTTTGGCCCAGATCAATCAAGGTTAACTTACAGCCAGCCGACATGCTTAAATCCCCACGCATCACTCAAAGAAACGGATACCATTCCATTGCCTTCTGCCACATAAATCTTGATTTAGTGTAGTCTCCAAGGTCGACACGACACGGCGCATTCAGTGGGATTTTTCTCTTGTCAGGTTCTGACAGTAAGATCAAATGAAGGCCACGATTAATAAAAGAAACATTTTTTTTTACACAGAATACAACTCTGAAAACATTATGTGGAAGAGGTTGAACACAGAAGCTCTGTTTCACGTGAGGACAAGACATCTGGTACACAACTGTTTCAGATCATATGTCTTGGGGCAGTAGAAAAGGCTGTAATCTCCTGAGGGAAATCACTGGAAGTGTATTTTCCCTGCATGCTGAAAGCACAACAGCGGGGCAGTCTGGAAGTTTAATATCATATTACAGTGGAGGTGGCTGAGTTTCCGCCAATAACACCAAATGTTCTCTCGAAAAAAGAAAAAAAAAAAACAGATAAGGAACAATGTTACCGAAAGGCTTGGGTCACCCTTATCTGCAATTACACTGTACACAGGTTAGCCAAATGCCATTAAAGTAAATGAACTGATGCCTGATGATTTTCTCCCTCAGAGGAAGCAAGTCTTTACTATCAGAGAAGAACATTAACCACACAGCAACCCATTAACTTTATCTTAACATACGAGGGACGTATGTTCACAGCTACTTCATCCAGTCACAAAAAACTTGTGTTGGAAACAATGTTTTTTCTTCTTCCCCAAATTCATTAAATAAAAAATTGTTTAAATTGTCATTAAACAAATTGGTGGCAACACCTTTGTCCTTATCGTAAAATGCAGATTCTACATGGGGTGAATTTGCATATTGGAACCTGATTGGCTCTAGTATTTTATGATGTAATAACATTTAACTGTCACCTGTTAAATATTAATGGAGATTTACCTCACAAAAGAATATGACAAACACTGCAGTGATGCTTTGTTTTTGTTTTTGTTTTTTTTCAAACAAATAAACAAAACATTTTATAAGGTTCAACATTATTTTACAAGTTGCTAGCCCCTACAATACATATGTTTTTTAAGGATTCTGGCTATATATGGAATAAAACACACATGCTGTGTGATATCACTCTGAAGTAGATTATTTTCTTATAACAGCATAACCAGAAGTGTTTTATTCCTCTTATACCATCGTGATTTGCCGCAAACTGCAATTTTTCATTTAGTAATGAATGAATGATTTTTAACTGTTTAGAGCTACATTTAATGTTAGTTCCTGTTATTACTTACGTCATATCAGCTATAGCCTCTTTTTTTCCTCTCTTGAAATTAAAAAGACAAAAACTTTAGCTTGCCATGTTACAAAGAAACCACAAAGTCCTCTGTCATGAAGACTTTCCCATGGCGGAAAACTACTACAAAGCTCTAACGTCGGAGACTCCTTCCATACATTTTAAATAAACATATCCTTACAGAATACTTCACCATAACAATAACTATACATTCATCTTTGTTAAATAACAACACGTTTTTAAAATTTGTGTATTATTAGTCCTATATGCACATGCTATGGCACGTCCACCATACAAGTCCCTGTGAAACAGCTGTTACTATAGAGATGATAACGTTTTAGAATAAGTGCATTAATATAAACCTACATTTTGTCTTCTGCTACTACTGCCAGAGCTGCTGTGTAGTAAACACCAACTGACTAATCAGAATCAATTCAACAGCACTGTGATATGTCACTATATACACCATCTTGCACCCTTAAGGGCTGTTTGGTTTGCCCCACTGGGAGAACATTTAAAGGTTCTGTGTAGTATCCTGAACAGTGCTTCACTTTCAGAAAAAGCAGAACCTCTGTAAAACGCTAATTAACTTTTAACCATCCAAAGAGTCCCTAAGGAAACTTTTTAAAAGCGTTCAGAGCCACTATAAAAGATACAATCTGAAGTATGAGATGAGAAACACCCACAATCAATCTTACATCAAAAATGAAATATCATATCACAACGTCATAAGAACAGGCCACATAGACTTGAGCAGGTCCAACTCTTATCCTTTCAGAAGATTTTCTTCAGTTTACTGGTGATGGTCAGAGAATGAAGCAGCCGTTCACTATGTTATTGGAGATGGAGGGATGGAGGAATGAAGGTGAGGGTCAGACCCACCCTGGTGGTGCTGCTCACAGCCTGAGGCGCTCTGTCCAGGTGAGAGTTGGGACGCCTGCTGAGGAGCAGGAGGAGCCTCAACCACCTCCACCAGGGGGGACGTAGTGCTGAGCTGGCCAACAGGAGGAGGCCACGGGAGGTCCTTTATCACTTTAATCTCTACTGCAGGGAGGCAGAAGAACAGAGAGGGAGAGAGAGAGAGAAAGAGCGCAATATGCAAAAGAAAGATACAGCGAAATAAAAAAAAGTTTTAACAAAAAGAGAGAGAAAAAAGAAAGAAAGATTAAGATGCACAAAAGAATATGGAACGAAGAATGGACAGAAAAGCAAAGAAAGCAATGGAGAGAGCAAAAATTATTTAAAAAAAAAAAGAAAAGATAGAAATAAATGTCAGAAGAAAGAAAGAAAGAAAGAAAGAAAGAAAGAAAGAAAGAAAGAAAGAAAGAAAGAAAGAAATAAAGAACATGGGGAGAGGAAGAATATAAGGGAAGGAAGAGAAGGAAAAGAAGAAGATTGTGAATGAGTGAAGGAAAATGCTGTAGGTCAGTTACAACAAGGTTAGGT
>CM074950.1:23270909-23281473 GCA_037577455.1 Pangasius macronema
GGAGGCCACGGGAGGTCCTTTATCACTTTAATCTCTACTGCAGGGAGGCAGAAGAACAGAGAGGGAGAGAGAGAGAGCGAGAGAGAGAGCGAGAGAGAGAGCGAGAGAGAGAGAGAGAGAGAGAGAGAGAGCAATATGCAATAGAAAGATACAGCGAAATGAAAAAAGTTTTAACAAAAAGAGAGAGAAAAAAGAAAGAAAGATTAAGATGCACAAAAGAATATGGAACAAAGAATGGACAGAAAAGCAAAGAAAGGAATGGAGAGAGCAAAAATTATTTTAAAAAAAAGAAAAGATAGAAATAAATGTCAGAAGAAAGAAAGAAAGAAAGAAAGAAAGAAAGAAAGAAAGAAAGAACGAACATGGGGAGAGGAAGAATATAAGTCTTCCTTCTCTTCCTTTTCTTCTTCTAACACTTACTCACTTCCTTTTACGACATCCAGTCAATGTTGTTCCAATCCAGAAGGGTACAACAGTACGATGTTAGAAAACAGGAAGTGACAGGAAAAGAAAATGAAGGAAACAGGAAGAAAGTGCTCCAGGAAAACTGCACTGGAAGAAAAGGTAAATTAGCACACAAGTCTTTGGGATGATTGCTGTAGGATTAACCAGTATTGAGCTTTAAACTCTCATTACTCTAGGACTTTAGAAGTAACAACAGAGACATTTCCTAATAACAAAGCAGAGAGAGAAAAAGGATTCCTCAGTGGAGTGGACACGAGCACACAGAGAACACACCTGGATCAAACGTGCAAATGAAGGCTTTTTCTTTCTCTTTGTGCCAATAAGGACCCTTCAGTGTGTTCACTGCTCTAGCTAATAAAAATACAAAATAACAACAACAGAAAATCATGCTAGCCAACCAGGCCCAGGCCTCAAATTTAGTTGTTTCTATTTGAGAAAATATATGCAAACTAGTAGCCTAATGTAAACTACTGATGAAGGAATGAATGTAAAAACCTTTTTGTTGGGTCCCACAGGATCCCAGTCCTGATATTTTCAACCGGATGCCATTTGAATCTTCCAATGTACGAATGAATGAATAAATAAATAAATAATACATGTCTTATGTTCACTTGGCATTGCTGGTGTTCACCATGGGACAATGACAAGGAGAATTTAAGGGAAACACAGCCACTAGTTTGTTGACTGCAGCATTGACCCACGTTGCGTTTTACAAGCTAATAAAAGAACTCCTCCAAACACCAAATTATGAACTCGTCCTTGTCCTTAGCCACAGAGGTGACTCACTCTAGCTGCACTGCAGTCTTGGCTAATAAATGAAGTTACAGCTACAGCAAAATGACGTGAAAGGCATTTGCTCTACTGTCAGCATTCTCCAATCACATCCTCTCAGCGACGACCATGAAGGCCACCATCAGAGAGAAGCTAGATCGCGATGACAGCCAAAGGAGGATCAGCGTTATCTCATCCCTGCTGGCGGATCGGGACCGAGTCACTAAGTCACAGAGAGGTCATTGGCTTTGACAGCTAATATAATATAAGCAGGGTGAAGCCGAGGGCTGCCACAGGCCTGATTAAAGTGCTAATTCTCATCCGGTGCCGCAGATTAGAGAGTAATTGTTTTGGGAAAGGAGAGCTCGGCTGTTTCTCTCTTTAGGAAGAATGAGAAGTCAATTCATGCAGGTAACACAGCCTACCTGACACAGTAATAAGATGAACTGTCACATCTCTAACTTTTCTCTATGGAAGATGAGTAGTAGTACTTAAGTACTAAAATTCCTCTCATAAAGGACAGGATTGCTCTCACAATGTGAAAATTTCAGCACCTTTGAAAAAGAAAAAAATCACTAGCAGCAAGTCTTTGGATAACATTTCTTTATTAGCCATAATGTTTTCTTAACTTAATCACACAGACTCTGACTCAGCATTGCCGAATCTTTTCAGGGGAAAGTATCTGATGCACACTCAAGCCTTGACCAGATGATATCATAAACTAATTTGCATAATGATGAAATCATTTGAATTAAATTTGGTTATTGGAAAACAATGGTGATCAATGACTGTTTATTGGGAAAGAATGGTGATCAGAAACTGGTCACTGGGAACAACTCAAACTTTACACACTGGCTGTGAATCAACTAAACCTGCTTCCTAAACTCATATAACCAGCAGCTGTGATGTGAGCTGGAGAGCTGTATCGAGTGCAGGAAAGTCGCTGACATCTGCTCAAAAAAAATCACTAGATTTGTCAATAAGCATTTGTTCACCAAATCAAGAGCCAAAAATCACTAAGTTGGCAACGTTGGTCTTTAGATCCACCCACACTTCTAGGGGTAACCAGTTGGCCAGCAGGTCCTGACCAAAATGTGTATGTAGTCGTTCACAAACCATGTACATTATAGCTCCATTTCTGGAAAGATTTCCTTTGTTGACATTTCAATCAATGTTCAATAGGTGTATACTAGTGTATAAATCTTTTTATATTTTATAAAAAATTTTTGCCTATTCTAACCTAAAATTGAAAAAAGAAAGAAAATGTAAGCTGCCATGTTTCTCCATCAACTACTCTAATGGAAATATTCTAAAGAGAAAGCAACTACATGATCAGGAGACATACAACACACATTCATGCTGGGACTGAAGCACAAACTCGCTAGTGATCATTTATTCCAGAAATCCGTTTCCATCACGTTTTTTCCTCACATATTCTCTCCATCCATATATCAGCTTCAGTAATTATTTGAAATCTGAAAGCCTTTCAATTAGGGCTGACTCATTTCTTATGACCAGTGCAGTGTATAAAAAGAGCTTTGGGAATCATAATCCTACCCATAGCACAAGTTTGCATCCAATTGTAGCTGTAAACTAAGAAATGCATCCAGTTGGAAGTTTGCATGCCAGCGTATAATAATGGAGACACTGTGTAACTGTAGCTACACACATTGTGAACATTTCTGCTGAACTTTGGCTGAGCTCACCACCGAGGCACCGAAACCTTGCGGATCAGTTAGCTTTACCCGGCCACTCTAACACATTGTCCTTACTTTGAACCAATCTCTAGCCTGTTTCCAGTTGGGATACACTTCATGCATATACCTTGCATCATGTTCCCAAAAGTCTCAAGCGGCCAAATTCACTAGAGGATGCTATTCAAGTCACGATGTCCTGATTTCAGCCTGATTTTTTTTTTTTTGAACTGCAAAAGTAGGACACAGTTGGCAGAGGAACACACTCCATTTCACACCTTCATCCACGCCTGACAGAACCTTAATTAAGACACACTGACAACACTACAGAAAGGGGGGTGGGGGGTGGGGGGTGGGCATGGAAACAGCTTGATGTCGACAGACTTAAGGTTGGCTGAGTTTATGCAGCCTGATGTGGGTGTTATTAGCAACTGTGAATAATATACTCTGATCTTACGCTCTGTAGGATGAGAAAAAACGTAAAAGCAATAGACAGACATGTTAGAGATAGAAAAGGCTTTATGGCAATTCCAACTTCATCCTTGATAGAGGTGCTAATGTGGAATTAAGCCAATCTGAGCTGGATTAGTTGTACGTGCCAAGGTACTATACCAGTGATTGTCAACTGGCAGACTGTACAAAGTATTTCAGCAGACCAAAAAAGATTGCTGTGGTTCAGCAAGTCTAGGTCTCAAAACACAAACCCTCTTCTGTAGCAGATGCTTGGTTGGGGCTTATTTCAGCCAATCACATACATTTATGCAAATTATTTAGCTGAAGGAAGTTCATTGTACCAAAGACTGGCTACAGGGCTAGAGACTTTAGCTCATCAAATTCACAACACTTCTTTATGGCCAATGCGATACAAAGTTGATGAATGTAATTCATTATAAAGTGTCATAACACAGTAAGGTTCTATGTTATTATTATTATTATCTAAGGTTCTATGTCACTTGACTTAGGTGTTATGTCAACCTGACATCTTTATGGCAGCTTATGTCTGTAGGAATAAACATTTATAGATGTTTTTGAAGGGTTGTATCAGTTTTCATGAAAGGCTTAAATAGTCATCATTTTGCCTTATGAACACCAAATTACATTATCAGACCTCCACATGTAAAACTAATCCATGCTTGACTAAACCACTTGGATGTGGAGTGTTGTATAATGCTTCATTTCATGCTCCATTCTCTCAGAAAGGGACATTAATAAAGCCACCCATGTTGGCTATATCTATACATGTGTGTGTATGTTTGTGCATTTCTTGTTTTTGGTGATGTTCACATGGATGGAGGGGGCAGCATTAGAGCAGTCAAAGTGTGTATGGGAAGATAAGGTGTCACTAGTCACTGCAGTCTAAAACCAGAGGGATCAACACCATCCTGTGAGAGATGACAGAAGACTATTAGCAAGGTTATCACCAAATAACAGCAAGGCCAAGAGAAGGAGAAACTCCCTGAGTTCCAGGTTTGTGCTACCATTTTTAGAAGAAATTCTATAATCTCATCCCTTCCAGCCATCCAGCACAGGCACAGAGGTGCTAACAAGAATATCACAGAAGGTGCAGAGAAAAAGGGAAATAGAAAAACTATACAGTAAACCAATTTCAGTTTCTCCTATTGATATCCACGAGCACAATGATTAACTGATCACATGACACTGTCAAGGCACACAATGCTTTAACATACTACTGAAGTGCATCTTTCACATGATCGGTTAGTTCTGAAGGGTGTTAAATAAAGACTTCAAAAACTGTCATGCTGGCCCTTTCACAGTGCACAATTTAATCGCTTGGGATCAGTTTGGTAAATGCTACAGCTACTCCATAGACACTGGCACCTCTGGATAGATTTTTAACAAGGTACAGAATTACAGAAGTGATTAATATTAATTTGCTGCTAGTTTCAATAGTATATTAGCTAGAAATGGTTTCTGCCAATGGAAGAAGAATGCCATGGTTACCATTGATTTGTAATACCAACAAATATCTATACTATAGTTAATCCCTTAACATTTCCCAAGAAGAAATGGTTGATGGATTCTATGCAACATCCTTTAGGCACTCTTTTGGCTAAGGCAAAAATAATATCTTAAAGTTTTTTACTTAAGAGGAAACTTGACTTGTTTTTTTTTTTTGCACTCAGGCACTGATGCATCTCTTTACACTGGGGATTAAAGCCTATAGCCAAATTGTAGACTGGCACCATCACACCATCTAATGCAGTCGGCATTTCTGGAGTAAAAGATTAAGTTAAGCAGTCCCTTAATTTTCCAAGCAAAGTTTATCAGGTGAAGTGCGCATGCTAATATCGAGTGACTGCACATACGCACACACAGACACATGAATAGTCTTATAAATCTTCCCACTAGCACTAATCTTATAAATCACCTGCTGTGTGTACATGATTGAAGGGTAAGTGTGTGGGGGGTGGAGGGCGAGGTCTGTGTGTAGTAGTGCACTAAGAGGTATCCAGGATAAGTTATTAAGTGTAGTCAATCCCACAGAGACTCAACACGAGCACAAATATGCATCCCACTGAGGATTCAGCAGGTAGAGAAAGCATAGAGTATGAAATATGAGACCTGAATTTTGTGCATCGACACACAACACAGTACAACACAACAATACTCGGGCAGAAAACCAAGAGTTACCAATTAGTTCTCCACCACTGGTCTCAGTGAAGATTAATGAAGTTAAACGGGACACGTTTTTAATAACGGGCTGCTCAGTAATTACTTTAACATTTGGCTCTGATAAGCATACACAACTTTTTTTTTTCCATTTTAAAGTTCTTTGGCTCCTTTACAACCATCTTTATTTCAAGTGCATGCGCATCCATCTATATTATTTTCACATAATTTGTGACTTGACATTTCAATCCAAAATGGACTGAAGGGATGGAAATAAGGCACATTGTAATATAAAGAATAGAGAAACATGGGAAATCAGCTGCATATTTTTACATGAAAATAGAAACGGTATATAAACACAAAGGCTTTCTTTCCTGACAGTCTGCTGATAACAAATCCTTTAATTTAAGCATAACCCAAGCTATGGAAATCAGAGTTTCATAAGCTCTAGATGAAGTCATGACTTGAGCTTTGGCTGACCTATTGACCCTTTCTGGCCGAAGGATCGTGTCTTGATGTTGGCGCCTGATTACAGAATGGCACGTCTTTAGATTTCAGTATATTGTTGTCGTTCTGGAGAATTTGGCTTCAACCCCTTTGAAGATGCCGTCTGAGAGCAAACAGGTTCAAAGGCAGGTTTTACGCTTCTGAGAGAGACACAATATCTCTGCTTCCTGACAGGCTTCTCCTCTGTCAAACCCAGCTATGTTAGAGCGAGGGAAATGGAACATAAAAAGAAAAGAGGACAAAGGCAAGTGGAAAATATCATGCTCCAGAGGGACGGCAAATTCTTGTCTCCTCTTCAAAAGAAAGAATTAATTCGTATTCCTGATGAAAGGAAATTAATTATCAAAGTGTGCCGAGGAGCTGGGCTAATTTGCATGCTAATCTGCAAATAGCACTAACTCTGTCTGAAATGTGAAAAGGAAGTGACAATTATGGAAGAAATGAAGACATCTGGGTGTTTTTTTTCCTGTTGATAGTGTGTGAATGTAAGACATTTGCTAGGCAGTATATGAAAAGAAGCTTTTTACTTTTGGCAAATACTGTTTTTTTTTGGGTTTTTTTTTTTAATCCAAAGTGAGTCCAATTCCGTTAATTGTGCTGCTTAAGTACACAGAAATGGTTCTCTGGTAGTCTTGGGATTTGAATTCACTGGTCACTAGCACAAAACCTTAATTGCTGAGCTAATGTTACCTCTGAGGCCATTGTGGTCACCCAAGCAGACACACGCTTAAATTAAAAAAACGATAGAAAAAAAGAAAGAGTGACATTAGTGTAAGAAAAATAGCAGCCCTTCTCCATGGGTACCTGTGAGGGATTTGGAGGTGTTGACTCTTCTCCGAGCCGATCCTCTGCCTTCTCCTTTGCTGCTAATGCAGTCATAACAAAGCAGAGCTGTTCCAGAAAACAAGAAAGGAAAGAAAAAAGAAAGGAAAATACCTTTCAAAAACTATAAATGGGTTATGTTTATGTAATTATAATTCTCTTGTTAAACGGTTAATGCAGATTCCTCTTGTCCTTGAACAGCCCTGTTTAGTTATGGCTGAGTTAGCCATAAATTTCTGTCATTCAGCGAAACAGAAACACATACATTCCACCAGGAGTACCTGTAAGAGTGAAAGATGGAAACATGCTTCCTTTGCTTGACACCTCCCAAAGAAAGACAAAACACACTAACATGAACAGAATATCCAGTGGGAAAGCCACCCAGAAGGATTAGCTCTGGAAAAGAAGTGTTCAGAGTTAAAGATTGAGATAAAAACCAAAGATTTGCTTTTAAGGAAACCTGCTAAGCCACTTGCCATCACCACAGAGCAGAGATGGAGAATCCCATTGCCAGAGGGCTTCACTCTAAGATTTTGTCATGGAATTACCATTAAATTGTCTGCTACCTCAACCGAAGACTGTTCACTCTCTATTAAAACCATTCCATTAAATGTTAAAATATATCAATGGCTTTAGGATCATCAGCCCTCAAGGAAACAGGTTCCCCACTCCTTAAGCATGAGTATACCATCACTATCAGTAAAACACCATCTGGCAATACATTCAGCGCTAACCAGAGCACACACATCAGCACAGAATGCCTGAGAGCAGAACCAAGCACCAAACACCAAGCACTGGCTGCAGAAACAACACAGGACACTCTGCTTAAAACATAGGCTCTGGGTCATACCTGCGAAGGCCTTCGAGATGCGTTCTTTCTTCCACTCCCAGGGCTGATCGTACTCTTCCGGCGGCCTCTCATCATCCTGAGGCAGTCTGCTCTCGCGTGAACATAGGGGGTCCGAATCCCCACCATTCTCCGCAGGCTCGTACGGGGTGTCGTACAGGGGAAGCTGCCGAACTGGGCCGTCCTTTACACCACGACTCCCTCGGATCTCTGTGTAAAGAGAAAGACAGAGTACTGTTGATTATTGCTAGTCTTCTGGAAGGCCAGACTTCTACAATTTTACTCAGTGTGGACAAGCACCACCTACTTTTACAAGACAGACCATTGTGACTGAAATTGTGAATGAACAAACTGTTTTTGCCCAAATAGTGGTATGACCAAACAGACTTCCAGGCAACAGCTTGGAAGTTGAATGGTTTTCTATGGCTGGGCTGAAACACAGTGGTGGTAGTCTCATCCTCAGATCCCCCACACTCTTCGCTCCTGATAAACTTAGCACATCCTTACACATCCTTGTGCATGGCCTTGTGCAGTCACTTCTTGTGAGAAAACCATATTTATAAACATTAATGAGCTTTCTGGACCAAGATACAATCAAAAGATTGACACAGGCTCTCAGCAAGTTATTTCAGAGATTTGAAGCACTTAGTTACAAAAACATGACGTATCCTTCCTTGTTTTTTACTGGTCAAACACCCACTTTCTGTAAAAGTAGTCAGTTTTTGGCCTACTTATGGGCATGTTTAGTGACAAAATACAAGACTGTCCAGTGATAGCTAGAAGACTGGCTTGCCAGACAACTGGTAATGCCAAAGATGGCATGCTGTGAACCTTACAAACTTTATTTTTTTTTGCTAAAAAAGCTTCACTGTTGTCAGTATGTTCAAAGGTTTGCTTCCCCATCATACTGACAAATACATGTCCAAGCAAGTGCGGACAGCCAAGACTCCAGTAGTTGTGGCCAGCCAAGTGTACAATATACATCAGATGGTCCGTGGGTAGAGCATCTGAGGCTGAGAGTAATAGACTGCACTATAATATCGGTTAAGCGGTAGCTTGATGATTAAAGTTTTGCCCTTGTGACTGAAGGGGTGTGAGCTTAAATCTTAGCAACTGTTGTGCCTTGTGCTAAAATCCTTAATTGCTAGGAAGCCTCAAATGTTACATATTCTGTATAAAAGAAACTAATCCATGTAATATGAATGTAAAATTACCATCTTGAGTATTAATAAACAAGGTTGCATTTTAACGCAAGGGTGAGCTAATGAACACTTTAAGCTGAAAAAAGCCATGTTGGAAAAGTAACCTGATTCTGCCCAAGACTGATGCATCTTATCAAATGTTTGCTGTGTGTAGACACCAGCTGCATAAAGTATCTGCTTATTTTTATCAAGTCTGGGGCTGATCTACTTTACATACATCAGTAAATTTAACCTAAAACAAGCTCTTAATGAGTTAATTGTGTTTAATAGTGAAGCCTGCTGTGTTGGGAGACATGGAGTTCCAGCTGGATCCTCCAGCTGTCTTGTGCAGACTCGCTGACAACAAAAACGCTGCAATATCTGAAGACAGACCAATTATATGCACTAACTTCTTCATCACCATCGGTGCTCAAAATGTGGGTGATAGACCTAAAACAATGCCGCTCGGTGTGTTTATCAGATGAAATGTTATCTAATTAAAATGGCTATTTAACATAATCCATTGCTATGCTACACCTCCTACGGACCCTTACACAGACATACACATTCACAATATCTGTGTGAAATGCACCATAGGGTGCTTCAGTCCTGCAGCCATCTGTTGTGTGATTTCCATCCACCTTAAAATCTGCACTTTCAGTTTGCACATATGACGACCTGAATGCCAGAAATCCAAAATGCCACCAAAAAGTTATTCATGCTATGCTAACATCACAGCACTGGGATATGGACAAGAAGATATAGTGAAGTGGGAAAGGAAAAATCTTCCATAAATAATAAAGTGCTTTTGCTGACTTTTTGGACATATGCAAAAAGTTGTGTAACATTATAGTGGAAATAAATCTTATATCCTGGTGCTGTCATCTTCATGTGCCCCAGTGGGCAGTCACTGCTTGCATGCAGCTATGAGTAATGAAGTTGTAGCAAGACAATATCCTCCATGTACCATTGTCCACTATTCTTAGAAATGTCTTAGGAAAAGGAAAAAGCACCAACAAAGAAGAAAAATATAACATCATATACAGCACACTATATGGCCAAAAGTTTGTGGATGTCTGACCATCACACCCATTTATGGTTCTTCCCCAAACTGTTTCCACAAAGGTGGAGGCACATAATTGTATAGGATGTCTTTGTATGCTGCAGCGTTACAATTTCTTTTCACTAGAACTAAGGGCCCAAACCTGTTCCACATTGACAATGCCCCTGTGCATAAAGCAAGGACTATGAAGACAGGTTGGAATGGAAGAACTTGAGTGGCCTGCACAAAGCTCAAACCTCAACCCCACTGAACACCTTTGGGATGAAGTTGAACGCAGGCTGAACCCCAAGGGATCCTCGCCTGACATCAGTGCCTGACTTCACTAATGCTCTTGTGGCAGAATGGACAAATTCAAAATTCAGTGGAAAGCCTTCCCTGAAGAGTGGAGGTTGACAGCAAAGGAGGACTAAATCTGCGATGGGATGTTCACAAATCATATGGGTGTGATGGTCAGGAGTCCAAAAACCTTTGGCCATATAATGTAGTTTAGGATCAGGACTAGGTTATTGCAATGGGTTACTGAAGAATGATTTCTGTGTTCTAACACCCAAAAAAGTCACAGAAGCCAGTGTGCCTTTAGTTT
>CM074950.1:23288699-23305748 GCA_037577455.1 Pangasius macronema
ACTCAGCAAGGCAGGGAGAAACGAGGTAAACTCTCTGATGCTAACCACCAGACTGTGTGTAAGTATGGGTGTGTGTGTAGGCGTGTGTGAGAGAAAGAGAGAGAGACTGTGTGCCTTTTTGCTGCTTTATCTCTATCCTCCAGCTGAGACAGATACAGTGTCCGGTTCTCCCAGCGGCCAGCCAGAGCTGGTGCCAACTTCTGTGGTGCCAATGTGCCTCCCACACACACACACACACACGCACACACACACACACACACAGTACCTCAAGCATTCCCCAACACTATACCAGACACATAAGTGAACTGGCAACCCATGCTGTCAAGTTTTCCAACTTTGTACGAGCAACAGCTTGTGTGTTTGCGTGTTTGTTTGGAACGAACTAGAAGTGAGATGTCTGCTTTTTTTAAAAAAATGTTGTGTATTGATGTGTATTGTTGTGTACACCGAAAAATTAGGCTGCACAATCCTTGATGAAATGGTATTCACGATTTTTTTTTGTCTTGAGATCAAGATTCTCACTCACGATTTTCCCACAGCAAATTTGTAACTAACAAACTTTATCCTTATTATTTTTACCACACCAGCGTGCATGTTCATGAATGACTGAGCTGCATTTTTAACGACTGATTTACTGATTTTCTTTCTGTAATTCTTTCCAAAATCCTGAGCGAAAATAACTGCTTTTAATAGAATTCTATAATCGTATGAGCAGTGTGACCTTTCAGAGTAAAAAAAGAAACCAGTGGACGCAAGCAATATTAATATCTTGTTAAATCATTTGTCATGGCAGTCTTTCTGTTTTTCTGCCTATAGCACCTCATAAACCACTCGTGGAAGAAAATCTGTCTTTATAAACACGCTCTAGGTGTGCGCCATTCGAAGTTCAGAGCAAGACAGTGAATACAGCAACAGCTCTATTAGGATTGGATTAGTTTATCAAGGGGACATTGGTAATACATCTTTCACACATCTTCGCAGTGATAAAACTCTCACATCTGGACAGAAATAAAACGACCACAGGAGGAATGAGTTTCTAGCAGGTTGTATTTTCTATGAACCTGAATATTTGTGTCACATGATCGTATGATCATGTTCCATTCACAACATGGTGTCCAAGCGATATAAGAGGCACAGGAGTAGAGAAGAAGCTCTGGCTCTTATTTCAGGTTTGGAAGAACCAAGGTTCCAGCAACAATTTGAGAACACAATAATCACAAAGTACATGAGAAGAATCCATTTTTCTTTCGTGACTCAGGAAGTATTTAATATCGGGGAGGGTCACTGACACGCATGCTATGAGACTAAATACAGCAAGTAGCAGCAGTCAAACATCTTTTTCCCCCCAATGTGAGATGACAGCTGTGAAGAAAATCACGGACATGTGTAGCTGGCCGGGATTAAATGATCAGATGACTGCTGAGTTTGGTGAAAAACAGTAGGTAATTCGGCCTGTGATTTTCAGGCCTGAGAGAAATATCGACATGGCTGATCCAGATGGAAATAAAATGACAGAAAAGTACCTGTGAAATAGGAAATTACCCCAGGACCCCATGTACATTTAATCTAGTTATGAATTGTTTAGTAACAGGAAACTTATCTCTACCATTGTTTATACACATGAACATATGATTCGTTTCTCTCATTTTCCTTCTGTAGATTCACAGTGAGCTTTAAGTGGCATGTGTGAGGTCACGTGGTAGAACGTCTCTGGTAACTGGTCACAGCAAATAAGGATTAATCTGATGCTCTGTTTCATGCAAAGGCTGTCCAAGAGCAAATACTGTTCATAAGTGTGTTAACACTGTTCTTTGATCCAGTTGTATTAAGAAACGAATCAATCGATTGCGATTTTAATGCAATTTTTTTCACCCATCCCTACCAGAAAAATCAAGAGAATGTACAGAATCAGCGAAGATATTCCTCTCACATGGTATTGTCTGCTATCCCGAAGCAAACATCCGGATTCTCTCAAGCGTATGTTTGCCATAAGTGCAAACAAGCAAGCACTGCAAACAAACGCCATTCATAGCGTGACATTTCCCTCCAGAGTGACTTACCCAGACGTATTCTTATAGTAGCGAGCTACTTACAGTAAACAAGCTTGTTCCTGTGAGGAAACACACTGCGCTAACAGGTGATAAAACAAACTGTGAACACCTCTGACTGTAAACACTCCAAAAATGAAACCAAAAAAACCCTAAGAGGAATTCTAAAAAGCGTTTGAGTGTGTGTGTGGGTGTGTGAGAGTGAGTGAGAGAGACAGAGAGAGAGAGAGAGAGAGAGAGAGAGCGCAGGATCAGAAAGTGAGAATGAGTGGCTCTTTGGGACTGTAAACGTGTCCACGTAAATGGCTGGCCACTCAATGGACGCAGCTTCAACTGATGCATCGATTCCAGTGGCGGCACCGAGGCAATTACGGCTCGTTAGAACCCGAGTGAAGGCTCGTTAAGGGATGAATAATGAGAACCCCTACAAGGCAGGCCAGCCGTCACAACCATATGCATCACCTCTCTCATGACAGGCCATGGAAGAGAGGGAAGATGGAAGAGTGGTGCATCAAAATAATAACACGAGATGCTAAACAGAGTTAGCTAAATATGTCTTCGGCTATTTTCTTCGTTGGGTTTAAGCAAAAAATTAGACAATATTGGTGTATTTTAAAATGAACATGATGGTTTGGTGAGCAGCTAACGAAAGCTAGCTAACTAGTCATTTTTGAAACTGTGAGCAACAAGCAAAAAAAAAAAAAACAATGGAAATCATATCACAACAAAAGTGACAGGATATTTGGGTGCACTTAATATTTAATTTAATTTATTTAATTAGTTAGCACTCATTATTCTTTCTATAGTAACAACTTATTCACGGGGACTTGTATGGTGGACGCTGCACATATACGGATTAAATAATGTGCAATTGTTCATATGGTGAAGTTTTCTGTGAGGAGATGGAATGGTTCTCCAGTGCCAATGCTTTATTAGAGTAAAAGGTAAAGCTGTAATTACGTTTTAAGACACAGGAAAGTCTCCAGGAGATTTTATACTTTGCGGTTATTTGGTAATAAGCTGTATTGTTAAATATTATTAATATTATTTAATATGTTTTATCCCTATCCACATGTGCAAGGTGAAACACTGGGGAAGAAAAGTGGACAAATCCAATTAATTTTTCTGATTTACAGAAAGAAAAAAAAATTATTTTGTCTTAAGTGACAAATGTTTTTATTTCAAATTGTCTGAAAAAGTGCAATAAAAAGAAACCTCCAGTGTAGCTACTAGTTAGTAATTAGCACAATGTTCCTCTACACACGTATGCATGGTTTACTAACTCATAGGTTAGCTGAATTCAACATAAAGCGAAATCAACCATGAATGATTCTATGTTTTGTTTTGTTTTTTGTTGTTTTTTTTCATAGGCAAATTATACGTATACACGTTCAGTTCTGGCTGCTACTGTCACAAGAAGAGTTGAGTGCAGCTTCTTTCCTGAACAAGATTTCCAACCAAAGTGGAGCACAATGGTTAAAACCCTTCTCCCAGACTATCTGTAAGTTGCACACGTGAGTCTTCAGAGTCTGCGAGAGTCAAACTAATGAAATGCTGGTTTTCCTAAAGGCATAGTGCAGCTCATAGAGCATTTTGAGTCACTACACTCTCCCTCCAGCAGAAACAGCTTTCTGTCCGAAGTGAAGATAAGACTGGCACAGAGCTAAGCCTGGGTGCATGCAGAGTTCAGGCCTCAGAGAAGCTGGAGGACCGTGGCTAGTTCCACCAGTTCAACATCAGTTCACTTGTAGTCTAGTTGCCGCTACTAAAAGTTTTAACATGTGCTCTGTAATACTCTGTAAACACTGCTGTAAAGTTAGAACTTTTCCAAAATGTACAGTACGATGAATGTACTGGGTTAGTACCTGTATCTGATCCACATTTCATTACTCTACCCATGAACACTACCCAGGAACAGTCCTCTTTAGGGTGTGAAGAGCGCACCATAGAATTTTTGCACCAAAGCAGGGCTATCTGCCCTCTTCCGCATACATGAGCTCCCGATGATTGGCCGAGCACTTGTCTATTGCACCATTCAGAAGCCAGGATTTTATTTTATTATTATTTTAAATAGTTTTATGAAAAATTTACTCAATTCCTATTTTAGTGTGTGCCCAGAAAAACTGAAAAAAAAAGCTATTTCCATTTCCATTAAAAAAGTCCTTTTTTCATATTTCTGGATTTGTACATTTGACTGCTTCTGAACCCTGATTCAATTCAAAGTAAAAAAAAGAACTGAAATTAATCTGTAACAATAAATATACTCTAGCTACCTTACTACATGTCAGCATCATGGATGCTGCATTTCCCGTTGACACCAGATCATGTTATTGATTACCTGCCGGTTGCGAAAAACGTCACCATGACGTGACGATGATGTTCTCATCACGTGACGCAGTGCAAGTGTCTGTGGAGCGACTGAAATTCTGAACAGTGCTAATTTCAACAATTGTCTACTCTCATCATACTGCTTAGGATATAAGGATAGAATTTATATACATCATGACATGAGGATAAGAGGAGTGGAGAAGAAGAGGAAAAAAAGAAGAGAGGACAGAGCTGTAAGTAGGATTATATCTAATCTAGCCTCCTGATCAGACCCTGCAGGAGGAGGTGGCCATGATGACACGTGGATGTGCTGCTGATGAATGAGCACTCGACCCTCATTTCTGCTAGGGGGTCAACAGCCCATTAGTGCTGACAGGCCTGCAGTGACAGCCTCGTACACACACACACACACACACACACACACACACACACACACACACACACACACACACACAAACTAAACCCTTCCCTCCCCTTCAGCTATGAGCTCCCTGAGGGAAACAAACATTCCATATCCATCTCTGTTCTCCAAATGGGAAGACACAAGTGACAAAATCACCGAAACAGAACAAAAAGCCGGGTGAAACGGAGGTCATCTGTAAGAAGTATGACTTCTTCGTTAGCTCGGATTAGCCTGAGAATAAATCATACTCATTTCATGCACACTACTTAGTCTGTACTGCTAAAGCTGTTTTATTTGCATCTCTAAATGAAATGTTTTCCTTATTGAGCAATAATCTGATAATCCACCTTCTGATCATCCTCCACTGCCTAAAAGGAGGAAAAACGGTGAAAATGTGCATGCGAAACTAAGCCCAAGAAAAGAGGAAAAACAACAACACCGAGGCACGGTTACACTGATTAAAGTCAGAGCCTCCCTACAAGCTCGTCACAGATCTTTTTCTGTTTCAACGCTATTGCTTGCTGTTCTCCCATAAGCCCCAGTGTGCTCTGGTTTCTAATGACAGGCTTCTGGATTTAATGGCCTAAGCAAACCCCAAAAGGCTCACTTAAACACACCATTACTGCGGTGTAGCTATTTTGGCACAGTCTGCATTTCTAACATAAAACGTACGGGTAAACAAATCTCCAAAAAAAATTCAACTACAGAATTTAGTTAATGCTTAAGAATGGGTGAATAAAAAAAACAAAACTCATCTGGCGAGATTACAAGATAATCACACAGAATAAACAGGAATAACTGCTGAAAAAGAAGGCAGAATATAGATCACTGGTTAAAAACACACGGCTATCTGGTATTGATTATGTATATTCATTAGAAAACGGAGTTGTATATGATGTATAGTGCTAATGCTGTCCTCTAGGGAGAAGCTAATGAGGCGCGGTTGGTTATGCTGTGGTGGATCCGCATGCATGACTAATGCAACTGCTTTAAAATCACAGATGTCCTCCAGTGCTGTTGGAATTTGTGCAGAAATAAGGTGGCGAAGGCATTAGAAAAGCAAAAAATAAACTTTTAAGAGTGCAATTTTTTATCAGTCAACCGTGGACAGAACAAATTTTCCCCAAGTGTCATAAGTACTATCCAGACAGGATAAGATCTCCAGACAAATGTCCGTTAAGTACTTTGTCAAAGGATGTCTGTAGTAATTATAATTGATTCGCATGAGATAAGCAATCTCTGTATAAATTGCAGATGGGAGTGTGTTCACAACAAATCCATGTTAATTATACCCAAAGAGCTATGCGTATTAGAGCTGCATTTGAGGTGAGGTTGCAACTTGTAATTCCCCGCCAGTAAAAACCACCGAAAACGCCTCCTCAACTTTAAATTTCAACTCGTAAACTTGGGGAAGTCTTCCCAATTACCAGCTCCAGTACCGGTTCCTCACATTGTGAAGAGTGTAAAGTCCCCCTTCTCTACTTTTAAATTAATTTATAGAGAATTGGCTCTGTTCATATACAGACACATTATTGGTTAAACCTGTAACACTGACTATAATAATTGCTGTTTTGAGAATGAAATCGTCAACATTAGACTTATCGCTTATTAGCTGGATAGCTTGTTACTAATACTACTCGCTATTGTCCTCTAGCTAGCTTGTTGCTAAGCTACTATCTATTTTCCACTGTCATTGCTGTACTGTAATTTCAGTCCAAAAGGCTGCATGGATTTTTGAAGTTCACTATAGTAGAATAATACCAATAGCCACTTAGGTCTGTAACTGTAAAAGTGAGGTTAAAGTAGCTTTTTATGAGGTGGGAAATGATGTTTTTACAACTTTCAAAGTTTAAAAAAAAAAAGAAAACCTTCCAAGGCACCATGAATGCAGCATATATATATATATATAGGATAAATACAAACTGGTAATTTTGACCTTTATTACAAGCGCTTGTTTTTTTTTTTTTTTTAGGACTTGTGGCTACGCATGTTGCTCTTGACGATTAGTAGGTAACATGACCATAGCATATGTTGACTTGACACAGTGACTGACTTAGCCAAAACATACTTGTATCAGCATGGAGGAGAAAATGAATCTCTGACCATCTTATAAAGACTATTTGACTTTAAATTACATAGTAACTAATCAAGAAGGAGTTAGAGTAATGCTGAACACAAGCCAAAGATGAAATCCAGGGAAAGCTGACAAGGCAACTGAAGAGGAGGAGGCCTACTACAATTCTGGGGAAACTTTGGGGAGTGAACACAAGCCAATATATTAGTAACAAATGGGTATGATTTCCTGTGACATGCTGCTACCATTCAAGCAGCATGACTGAAAATGAGAGGAGGAAAAGCCTGAAGTTAATGGAAAAGATGAACAAGAGACATGTCTGGAATTCAGAGATGAAGGAGCTATTGTCTGCTCTTCATCAGATGAGTCGTCCAGCCTGGAAATGTGTCATGTATGAGCCAAACAGAAGCACACTGCATGAACATGGCACAAGAGAGAAGATGTGGATGATGCACAAACCTGAGTGTTGGAAATCTTACATTCCATCAAATCTACTTTTCCTAAACAAAAGAAACAAGGTATTAAAATACACATTACCAAAGGATTCCTAAGGAAAAAAAGATCCATTTTGCCTTGTGACTTGGTAGAGTAGTGGAAGCACATGGACATAAATAACAGCAATTTGCCCACTGGGGTCTTTGAATGGTTCTGCACATTAAAGACAGCACAAAATAAAGAGCTAACACACAATGACAAAAGCAAAGCCTGATGCAATCCAAAAGAAAAATACAGTACATATTTCACACACATTAGACCAGTAAGGTTCTAATTACATTAGTGAACATATGCATAAACCTCAGTGACTGATGTGACGTTAATGGAATTCTATATGCTGCTCTTGCAGAGATTAAAGCTAATGATTTTGGCTCAGTGACTAAAAGTGATGAATATCTCTGTATACATGCAAGTGCTACTTTGTCACTGACCCTTCCATATAAGCAATAAAATACCAGGAAGTTGAATCAGGTAGCGATTACAACATGAGAGACCGCCTTTTTTAAAGTCTGACATAGAATTATGCTATTATACAAATAATAATATGGCCTACTCATGTATTCTGAGATATATCTGCTTTATCATTAAAAAGATACAGATAGTAACAGTGAATTACAACTCTAATAGTAGATGTAAGAATATTCGAAGAATTAATTTGGATTCAAACATGAAAAGTTAACAGCTTATGGCTGAAATACACTGTTCTGATGAAATAGCTCTCCATACCAAGAGGGGGCAGTAGTCAAAAAAAGCATTTGCTGTAAATTGCATGCTACTGTAATGTATATTTTGTCAAAATAAGCACCTACCATATCAGGTTCTATGTAGACGTACTTAACTGATGTGCTATTTAGTGTTTAGGAATGTAGCTACACTAGCCTAGCTACCATTTTCACTCTGGATCTGGTTAAACACACCTCTTGAGATCTAAATACTGCTTGGCCCCTATATTGTTTTAAAAAATGCTTCAGCAAATTTGCTAGCTTCAGTTTCTTTTTCTAATGCTAATTTGCCATGTCAAACAGCCAATCAGTGGTGGCTCAGCGGTTATTGCTCTGTAATAACAATTGTAAGGTTACGAGTTTGAATCCTGGAAACACTAAGCTGCCACTGTTGGGTCCTTGAGCAAGGCCCTTAACCCTTTCCTACTCAGCTCGATTGTAAATTGCTCTGAATAAAAGTGTCTGCCAAATTAATAAATGTAAACTAATGATCTTGGACACTATTCAACATGCTCAACTGGCGCTGACAAGGGCTCAGTTCTGCCAATGTTGCAGGCTCACCACAAAATACTGGCATGATGGTCAACCACCATAGCAAGAAATGACTTTTATTTACCAGAACTTGAAGCACAACATTAGACTTTCATAAGGGACCATGAGGGAAAGGGCTTGTCTATTCTTGTTTGTATTTATGCCATTATTTGCAGTCTTGAAAATAGTTTCCAACCCGCACATGGGCTACAGTCATGAAAACAGCATGCTGAATCTCAACCCTACACCCTGTATGAACAGACATGGACATCTGTTTGTGAGGACCCTCTATACTATGTAATAACCCTAATTAACAACCTCCTATATCATTCTTTAAGTGCACTGATAACATGGCCATGTTCGAGCCAGAGGCAATGCAGTCCATCAAGGAAAAGGCTAATGGTTCATTACAATAGATTAGCCTGCTAGCAGTGGCAAAACATACATTAGCGTCTTCCCTGTTTCTCAATCCATTTTCCCTGCCAGAACTTTCACAGCTCAGAGCTGGCATGGATCCCTCGGCTGCCTCAACTTTCTGCCATGCGTTCCTTCCCTCGCTACAGGAAGCCAGTGAAGGTGTGCCAAACATCGGTTAGCAAACCATTCAGTTTTACTGCTAACTTCTCCAAATACGTGTAGATGAAGCCACAAGCTATACTGGTCTCTGACACCTGATCTGAGAAGGATTTTCAAGGTCATGTCTAATGGTTAAACTCGGGATTGAACCGGTTCCAAGTCAGTTTGTTTTTCTAAGCCCTTTACAGGCAATTTCGTTTTTGGGAAACGGCAAAGCCACTTCCAAGACTCATTAGCCGTAAATCTCTGGAGGGAAGACAATGACTAAGGCATTATAATTGTTTCCTTGCAACCATCCAATAAACACTTTCATTAGCGGATGATGCAGAGTGAGCAAACTGGTATTCATCCATTCCGGGACAGATGGATGAGTGTCAGCATGTTATAAAGTAAACATCATCAGAACTTTCTTGAACTATACTATAAACAGCGGTCATTCCAAACACATGATGCTCTGCTATAGTCTGATTTAGGCTCATGTGGCTATTAGGTATTTACCATTAAGTCAATCATAATGCTAGAACTGAAACATGCAGTATAACGTTGAAAACCTTCATTTGATGTCTTCAGATTGCCTTGATGTAGTGCTACTAGATACATCAGTCCATTAATGCTTTCATTTCATCCAATTTATTATTTCAAAATGACCTGAATGTCTGAAAGCCTTCACGGACAAAGGACTGTCTAGAGTGAATGCATCATTTCGGATCACCACTCCTCTTTCTGTCCGGACAGACATGCTGTCAATCTCATATCCTCGCCTCGTTTTTCCACTCTTCCTCCATTCTCTGTCCTTGCTAGCATGCTGTCATGGAAAAAGAAATGTAAGCAGTGGTCTGAAAGTGCTGACTCAAGAGGTCTAAGCTGACAAACTGCATCAGGATCGATCAGCTCATTCCAGCGCAGATCCATCACAGTGATTGAACACTAACAGCGCCGGGTGAAGTGCCTAGTTGGAGCTGATCAGGAATGAATTGAATGTGGGAGCTGGGGTGAACAAAAACATAATGGAGAGGGTACAATAATGGCAGGCGGCAACTTTTCTTACTTTCTGCAGTCAGATCAGGCAAGGAGTAATGGGCTAACCTGAGCATGGGATGCAGCTCGGATTTTAAACTGTCTTCATTAAGAATTACAGCCCAGGAGATCAAGAAGAAAAATAGAACAATGTTAAAAGCATTAATGCAAGGCTTACCAATTACATTAACTTAATAATGTCCCCACGTCATGGGGTTTTAAGAGCTGCTGCTATTTGCAAATGTCCATTTGCATTTTTATGGATGGGTCGGCACATAATAAAGAAGAAATTCTTGCACGGTTTTATACAGCCTGAAGTGAGGTAGATGCTCGAACCGGTTCTATAAATAACAGCTGAGGAAGTCATATCACCAAGGTTTAAAAGTGACGTAATGAATAACTTCATTCATCAAGAAACAGACATGCAATACTTAATGCACACATGTGCACCTGATGCATGCCCATAGCACCTACCTGACGTTATGACACACATTCCTCAAAAGCCCCATCCAATTACCTCCAGTTTCATTAACCAGCACTTCCAGTAACACAGAGCTGAGATGAATATTTTATAAGATAATGGATAATGTAAGCTTAGAGGTCTCACACTCTGATTAATCCTACAATTTAACGAAACTGTTGAAAAAAGTCACAGAGAGTACAGTACACTCCCAGCTATTTTATAATGAGGCCTTGAAGAGGTCACATCTCAAGTAGTCACAGCAATTTGCCAATAATTACATTTTCTTACTTAGTGAAGAACACCACATCATACTTTTTGTCTGTTCATTGCTATGTTTAATGTGGTGGAATATCTAAAAAACAGGTTCCTTCCTGTTATCACTATAAGCAGTCATTCTCTCATCACCCTCTTTTTTCCCCCCCGTAAGTTAATAAACAAAATGCAACTTTTGTTACATGTTACCAAGAAAGACTTCCATCCTGAAGACTCTTCTGTGGTGGAAAGCTTAAAGGAACAGCGTCCATAAATGTTAAACATCTCCTTAGACAAAACTTGACCATATCAATGACTGTTGGTGGTCTAGCGGCTAAGGACCCTGCGCTCTCACTGCCACAGTGAACCAGTGGGAATTCCACTGGGAATGTACTCTCAGTGCCAGACCCAAGCCTGGATAAAATGGGAGGGCTGCATCAGGAAGGGCAGCCATTCTTAAAATCTTAAAAAAAGTTTTCCAATCACCACACAAGTCCCTGTGAATAAACTGTTACTATAGGAACGTTAATGTATTCAAATGAGGACGTTAATATTGGAATTGCAGTCAGTGCAACTCTCAGAGCTGCTGTTGAATGAAGCAATACCTTCTGACCAATCAGATTCAAGAATTCAACAGCACCATGGTATGCAATAAAAAATACAAAAATGTAAATGAAAATCATTATTACAAGAATCCTGAGTTGCCTAGAATATCAGAGCATATTCAATCAACATATTACTATAGCTAAAAAGTGTTAAATAAATAAATAAATAATTTAACATGTAGATATTGTATCCTGAGTTTCTTTGCACAGCAAAGCAACAATTTTTAGTTTCTGAGGTTTTTGAAGAAAATTGGGAATGTTTGTTCTGTGTGTGGCAAGAGAATAGTACAGGATAAATATTTGAATGCACCTGAATATTAAAAATTGTTTAGTTTGCTGTGGCCTCCCTTTGTGTACTTCCTGTTGAGACACAGGAAGTAGCAGGATTCCTGTCAGGAAGCGGACACTCAGTGGTGCAGAACTCCCTGTCTGTGTAATATTCTACTCCCTCCAGGACACGCTCATGCCTCCTCACTCACTGTTCTACAAATCAATAACCATCACATTGTTTAAGCATTTTTCAAAAGAGAAACACATGAGGAGGGATTCACCACACGGTCCTGGGGTTTGTTTAGTCCTCGGCAGCCTTTTTTCAGCGTGTAAATGCCCAAGAGGGAGAAATGTAGAACAAGGATTCTGTGGTGTAAACATACAAACATTCTGTGATACGATGTGCTTTCCAGCGTCTTCTGTTTTGTTATGATGGCCTTCAAGCTGTGACATTTTCTCTCATCATTCTCCAAATTCCTACAGACATGAAGATGCTTGCAAAACAAAAGTACTTGCCTTTGAGAGATGGGTGACCTTTAAAAGAACAAAAAAAAAACCTACCCAGAGATGGGAAAGGTAATAATTTTGAAAAATTGAAGATCAGAGAAAAGAAAACAGAAAACAGAACCTGTCTCTAATCTGCTTTGTGAAGGTTTTCCTTTCCAAAGCAGCAGCATTGAGACTGTTGTCTTTCTGAATACACCTTCCCCGTTAATAACCTTCATTAAGCATTCACAGTGAATTCGAGCAACACGCTCAAATCTTTCCCTCTACAGCACCAACACAATGATACAGCATCAGTCAGTGTAATGCAAAAAGTGCAATTCAATTAGAAAGAAAAGCTTTTGATTGGTGTGGCGCTGCCGAGTCGCCTAAAGAGCCCATTCATCACCATCAGGTCGGTTTTGCTGTCAGCCATGATGGAAAACGAGCAAGACTGAATGATCCTGCCCCTGCTCCAGAGAGGAGATGCACGAGCGCAGCAAGGCACTTCCAAGAAATTATGGTGCAGGCAGAAAACATAAAAAAAAAAATTGACCAGGGGTAAGGAAAGGGAAACCCACTCTGTCGCAATGAGCTACGAGTCTTAAAGCACAAAAGTAACCCATTTTATCAGATTGGCAATGACTTTGACCAGCTTTGACTGTGTAAAGCCCAAACAGTTGAAGTTTATAAATTAAATTATAGGTTGTCTTAGATTTATGTGCACATTTTTATGCTACAAAAACACGTTTTTTATAATTGGTCACAGCACCTTCATGTGTGTACTTGGGAAATCAGAGCTTTTGTAGTACTACAGATAAAACTACCATATTTGGTACAGACAAGTGACACATTTAAAGGAAAAACACAACATAAAGCTTGTTTGTAAGTGTTGGGCCAATACAAACCACCAGATCCGCTTCAATGAATCTTGCCGTTGATTCTACAAGTCTCTAATAACCGTACTAGAGTGTTGCACACCATTCTTCCAAAATATCTTCTCTCAGTTGGTGTTTTGATGATGATGGTGGAGAGCTCTATCTAGAACATCACTCCAAAATCCTCCATAAATGTTCAATTGGGTTGTGATCTGGGGAGTATGAAGGTCGTATCATATGATTTAAACTATTTCCATCCTCATCCAACCATTCAGGGAGCCCTTGTGCCCTGTAGATGGGGGCGGAGTCAACCTGCATGAGACCACTCCCATCAGGATAGAGATGTTTCATCATAGGATACATACATATCTGGAAGATGATAATCCTAGCTCTCAGTATTGCCCAATTTTTTACAGTAATGATATTTTAAATGTATAAAGTAAAGATATATGAAAAGTTCTGTTGCTTTTATCACTTTAGCTTCACTGTTGTTTAGTGATTAATGGGTCTAACTTATTTACTAATACATATATTATTTCCAAAAAAGGAAAGGAAAAGAAAATGAAAAAGGAAAAGGAAAAAAGAGGAAAGGAAAGGGGAAAAAGAAACGAAAGGGAAGGGAAGGGAAGAGAAAACAAAGTTTATGTCATATGATTGTTCAAGGAGTAAAACTCATAGTCCTACAGATGGTACATTGTGTGATTAAACAGGTTAAGCACACAGATTCATAAATTCCCAAATCTCTTTCCAATGCTTATTTAGCTACATATAATCTACTGCAGAAAGATCCGGAAATGACTAAACCTCTGCAGGCCTGTCCAACCCAAACCCGTCTGGTTATCAGCTGGTGTAGCTGAATGGTTTCATTCCAAGCTGAACCACACCTGATACACCATCAGGCTTCTGAAGACTGAGTCCAATTGATTAAACGAGTGGAATCCTGTGTGAATGGAAAAAACAGCCTGCAGCCTCACTGTCCCTTTGCAGATAAGACTGGATATCCATGAAGTAATGCAATCTGACAGGCATGATATGTAACTTGCTAACAAGTGGTACTTACCTAATAGAGTTATAGCTCCTAAATATAACACTGAGCTAGCTTTCTAGATAGCTTGCCTAGTTGTGGTTTCTCAGTAAGATGACGATAAAGAAGAAACAAGATAAAGAAAAAAGAGAGACTGTGTATAGGTGTTATAACGTAAGCGATAACAGGAACTACCTTATTTCCCAACATTAATTGTAGCTATAAGCTAACTGTTGTTCTTTAATAAATGTAAAAATTGTAATCTTTGGAAAGTTGAAGTTGTATAAAACGATTAAAACACTTTGATTGTGTAGGTATAGGAAAAGAATCCATTTCGCTTAGTAACGGTAACTCGTAGTAACAGCTACATCACACTACACTGTTGTTGATTATTTTCCTATAACAACCCCCCCCTGCCAAGTGTTATAGTCCTTACTCAATACATGAACTGTATTTATAATGTAATGCATTTTGTTTTGGCAATAGCAGACCTAACTGTGGCCACATAATTGAAGCTTCTGGAACTGATTTGAGAACAAGAAAAGGGGGAAAAAATTGCGGCTGTCAGTTTCCCCACTGGCTCACGTTCTGGTGCCTGGGTCTTTGGCCGCCTTCACTATAGTCCTGCACATAGGGGGAGTGTGGGTAATTTGTCCACTTGTTTGGATAATCTGCCATCTGCTGCAGTGAGTCCTGGCCTTACCTTGGAAACCACAGACAACAATGGAACTGTGTGATGGTTTGTATTGTATTGTAGTGTACTATAGAGCATTGTATAGCTCAGTTGATAGAATGTACAAGAAAAATGCCAAGTTTGCCAAGATTCAAGACGTGGCTTCTTTGACATCAACAAAGTCTAACCAAGAGTCCTGTTTAGACAGCTTTTATTTTTCCATAATCCCTTATATGGAGAATTTATAACCTCCTAAATCAGGGCAAAGAAATGGGAGAAAAGGCAAAATAAATAAATAAATAAGGCTGGGTTTACACGGTACGATTTTCAGGCCAATTTTCCTGTCACAGTCAAAAAGCGCACAACTTAAACAAACTCTTTGGTTGCAATATGACATGCTTACCACCAGCTAATTTAGTAAGTTAAAGTTAAGATTAATATCTCAGAGTGTGAGCTTTGCAGCAACGCTTGTGTGAATACCACCAAAAGTAGAACAGCATATGATTTTGTGAAACTCATGGGACAGCTACAAATAGCACTGGCAAAACATAAATGAATCCTTACTATGTCCTTATTACCACAAGCTCACTCTGAAGGATGCTTTGTTGTATGCAGGCCTGTTTTCTACACAAGCTCTGATCTCACTAACTGATGACTTGAACAGAACATAATAACTGTCTATTGTTAGAGGAACTTCATCACATAATCTGACATGAAGAGCACACATTATCACATAGTCTTTTATAGAATTCAGCTACGTTTTTATTGGGAGTGCCTCTTGGTGTGGTAAGTAATAATCTTTAAAAGACAGCAGTGTAATACCAGCTTGGGGACAAGTTAAATCTGCGATGGCTGCTTCACACTCAGTTGAGGTTTGAGTGCCTATAGTCAGCTGCTAATTTTAGCAGGGTGATGTCGAGCTGCTCAGTCATCTGATAAAAAAAATTACAATTACCGCATTCGCTTCCCCTAAGAGGAAGAGCGTGGCTGTGTGCCATGAGGAGAGAGCAATCCAGTCATACTGTTACCTCCCTTTACACGGAAACAGAGAGACAAAGCAAAAAAAAAAAGAGAGACAGAATGAGAAATTTTCGCTCCATCACAGAACTATAGCGGGAGGTCATAACACTGACTGTCTGCAGCAGGAGGAAAAGAAAGTAAACGGGGGAAAAAAACAAGGCAGCAGAGTAATGAGTTTCACCCTCCTGCCCCATCACGGCGATAGAGCAGATCGACAAATCCCAAATCACTCCACAAGATAGGACTCAGGTCCTGGTAGGGAACCTGGGTTAGGATTTAAAATGTGGTGGAAATGCTATACACCCTCGCAGCCACAGGTGAGGTGTGAATAGCGAGAGAATAATAGAGATAGCAGAATAAAAGTATGACGGATTGCTCACTGCTACTATTGGATATTTGCTAGAAAAGAGATCTGTTTTACAATATACTGGTATTTAATATATATATATATATATATATATATATATATATATATATATATATATGTATATATACACACATACACACACACACACACACACACACAGTATATGTACATACACACACAGTCAGGTCAGTAAGTATTTGGACAGTGACACAATCTTTGTAACTTTGCCTCTGTACACCTCAACACTGGACATGAAATGAAGAAACCACAGTGTGATTGAAGTGTAGACTTTCATCTTTAATTCAAGGGGATTAACAAAAATATTGCATTAACCATTTAGGAATTACAGCCATTTTTTACAGCAGTTTCATGGCCAGGTGTGACCTGTTTCCTCATTATTACATGAGAAATTAAGGAGATCTGAAGTCTGAAGTTGATTCCAACTGTTGAATTTGCATTTAGTAGCTGTTCATGGGAACTCTCAATATGTGGTCCAAAGAGGTGTCAATGCAAAAGAAGTCCATCATTAGACTAAAAAAAAAAACAAAAAAAAAACAGACCTATCAGAGAGATAGCAGAAACATTAGGAGTGGCCAAATCAACAATTCGATACATTCCAAAAAAGAAGGAACACTGGCGAGTTCAGCAGCACCAAAGGCCTGGAAGGCCATAGAAGACAAATGATGGCAGAATTCTTTCCTTGTTGAAGAAAAACCCTTCACCACATCTAGCCAAGTCAGAAACACTCTCAAGGAGGTAGGCGTATCATTGTCAAAATCTACAATCAAGAGATGCCTTCATGAATGTAAATACAGACAGT
>CM074950.1:23309403-23342059 GCA_037577455.1 Pangasius macronema
TTTTTGGGTTGAGGATTTGGGGATTTAAAAGCAACATGTCTAAACCTGTCACTTGTTTTTTTATGCTGGAGCACAATACAGCCAATTAAACACAATGCACCAAATGCAACGACAGCAGAACATAGCTTGAAGATGAAAAATGATAAGAAAACCAAATAAACTCGGGCGAAAAAAAATTGCTATGATACTGAACTGCAAACCAAGACAAATCCAACTGACCTGCAAATGCAACAGCAACCGTAAACTACAGAAACTGAGCAAAATAAAGTGTACCATAACACCTCACCTTGCAGTTAATGAAGAGGCCGCAAAAACACGATGCGCTACACTAGAAACATCAGTAGGAGAGTGTATTCACTGGTTACACAGAATTGTCCTAGGAATTCATACACTTCTTCGCTTCCCTTAGTCTGTATTAAATCACTTAACTAGCTAACCTTTTGGCCGTGTGTTGTTACATCACATTAGCTACCACTTTAATACCACGTTTCCAGCCAACCAAACCATGGCACTGGGCAAACACACTGGAGCTTCCACTTTCCCAGCAGGCTAGTTAAAGAATTTGTCCATCATATGTCCATCCAAACTCATACTACTGAGTTTACTACCGTTTTTTTTGCCATGCATTCACTATTTCCCATTTAAAGACGATGAAATCAATCATATTTTTGGCACAAATATGGCTGCAACAGTTCAGAGAATACACTGACAGCTATGGAGACAGATTGCCAACTTGACCAAAACCATGTACACTTTTCTGTCAGGCTGATGCTATACAGCGTTAGGGATCCTAATGGAGGCATCTGGTTTATGGAGATGAGCTTTGCTGAATGAGCAGAGAGCAACAGAGCAGGACATCATGAACCATCTGCACCAGGGGGCTTTAGGGAAACCCGACATAATGTTTACGGGTAGCTGCTGCTGCTGAACAAGGACAACACACATGTAAGCATACACACTTTACCTGCAGAGTAGAACGGAATCTGTCAGCCACCATAGCCCTGATGCAAAAGCTGATCAGGTTCAGCATTGTCCCAGTTCGTATGTGGAAACAGGTAGGACAGGAGGAAAGCAATGTGTAGAGTCTTCAACTTACAAGTGTAGCTCGCCGTCTACAAGGATTTATGGTAATTTGTTGTAAACACGTAACATGTTAACTATTTGAAATGTCAAAATGAGCTGGATGAAGCTTGAGGAGAAAATAAAAGAGTTTCATGCACTTGTGACTCATTAACTGCTGCTGTAGATGGTCCCACATGAACACCTTAAAAAGCTGGACACCTTAAAAAGCTGTACTTCTTTTCTACACGCTTAGTTTGACATTATAGTGTAGAAGATTAATGATTAATAATTCCACTATCCAGTGTCTCCCAGAAGAGGATGGGATCCATTTTGAGTCTGGTTCTTCTCAAGACTTCTTCTTCATGCCATCTCAAGAGTTCTTTTTTGGCTTGCTCATTAGGGATCTAGATTAAGGGTCATCAAATGGTAGATCATGGTCAGGATGCACACTCAGCAGAGTATTTCAGATACTTCAAATACTATAGCAGAGCTGATCAATGTACATCCTTGGTTTTCTACACACAAACCAGTTCTGCTTCTGTAGCAGATCCTCTGTTGCAGCTTGTTGCAGCGTTAGTGTACGTAAATATATTTATTTATACAAATCGACTTCCGTGGAGTAGCCTAGTCTCTGATCGATATTCCGAGTAGACCTTAGCTCAGAAATTAGCTTAGTTTTATTTACCGTCTATGGTTTGACTAGCAAAGTGACAAAATGGCTTGTTTAAATAAGAAAAATGTCCACGGAAATGTATGTTTATTCTCACGGTGTTGAATTCAAAACATGTCTCGACTGTTGAGTCTGTGCACTAATTCAAAGTGGTAATATGAAACGCCTATATTAAACAAAACGTGGGCACACTTGGACGTAAGTGGACATAAAGGACATCAGGCACAAGTGGACAAAATGTACAACTATAAATAATTTATAATATACATCACAGCATGAGGTAAGTAAAATATGCAGACAATAATCAGTGACTGTGGTTCACAGGCTGCTACTAGACTTCAAAATTGTGCACAGCACAGGATAAGTGAGACTGAGGACAGCATTACGGCACATGACTAGAGCGAGTGTCCATAAATGTGACAGCTAAATTTTAGTCGAAAACTCCTGACCTAGATCTACATCCGGAGTTCTGTAAAGCTGCTTTGTGATGCAGTGTCTATTGTGAAATGTGAAAAAAGTGCCAGAGATTTTGCCAGTAAAATGGAACTGCTTTTTCCATTAGCCAACAGTACAGTAAAAAAAAAGGTTCCAGTTGGATGGCTTTTGGTACTCGGTCATAATTGTAACCATCAGAAACAGTACCCGGGGTTTGCACCGAACAACGATGTCAGCTATCTCCAAAGTTGATGGAAAATTAATTAGAACTAGAAAGGAGAATTGGCATAAAAGAAGGAGTTTTTTTCTGCTTGGGTGTGCGTAAGTAAATTCCCCACTGTGAATTTGTAAGGTATGAGGAAGTCACACAGAAAGGTTCACTTATTCAATCAAAGCATTGTGTGAGAGAGAAAAGGGACAGAGCAAAGAAAAGGGGAATTAGAGGAAGAAAAAAAAACTCTCAATATCTCAACTCAGGGACCTGTTTAATTTTTCCTTGGCCAGTAGAGATTTTCTTGTGAAACATGCAAGGATTATTCCCCAGGGAAATGTGCTGAAGAATAAGACAGATTTTTCAAAAGGAAACGGCAAGTATTCAGTCAGAAATAGAACATCAGAAGCGAGGCTTTGTTGCTTGACTGAAAGCACGTCCGTTCAGCACCGGTAGCCATCGGCAGTGTCTGTTTTCCACGAGACTGATCACAGCACCAAAAGTGGAAAAAAAAAAAGCAGCCCCAAAAAAGCCAATAACCCAAGTCACTATATGTCATGGCAATCGATGCAGATCATTTGCTGACATTTCCAGGACACACAGATCAATGAGCTGACTGATGTCTTAATACTTTGTGCAAAGGATGGTCTGCAGGACAGAATTTTGCACAGTTAGTCATTAGTCGTGTGTTCATGCACACCCAGGAGTGATCAATGTGTGGAGAGCTATCACTTCACACATCCGACGTGATAAGGCTCCCCAGATGTGTCACAACCACCCGTCTCGTCATCCTCATTAAGTTACACACCTATTTCCTTCCTGTCTTTGAGTTTAATTAGTCTCCTTTAATGGCAAGCTTGTCCTCCTGTTAGCACACGGCATATGGTTAATTATGAGAGGGGGGGAAAAAAAAGAACCAGAAGTGTGTGTGTGTGAGTGGAAAGTGCATTACTGATTTCTATAATGAGATTGGACTGCTGCTTTGATTGGATCTGACACTCCAATCAAAGCGATGGAGTTCTGATAGGCAGCCAAATGACCATTTGGAGAGTTTGATGGGTGGGAAGCATAAACAAGACAGGTAAGGAATGGAAAAATGTCAAGAGCTTCTATTAGTACTCGAGTGTTGGGATGATAGGCGATGACTGAAGCCTCGCTTTGTGCCTCGCGATGGGCCTCCCGGCTCCTCCAGCAACAGCTGTTCCATTTGCATAATGGAGGTTTGGCCCACTAAGTTTTGTTACTGTTCAATAGTTGGGTTTACGCAGTAGCTAATATGAACACAATCTGAAATAAATGAATCGAAAACCATAAAAATAACTCGCCTTCTGTCATAACCTACAATCATCTGGATCTCTAGTGGATTAAACACTTCTGATGAGTAAATGGGATGTTGGGTCTGTTTCCCTGCTCCATGGACGAATAGGTGCAACACAGGTGACTTTCCGGAAGGTTAAACGCCCATCTGTTGGCTGGAGATTTCTAACCCTGCACTGATGCTGAATGTGGAAGAGCCATGTGTGAACTCTCCATGCTAAATTTAACCAAAAACGTTCAGCCAGGGCACAAAAACCCAACTTTAAAAGTTCCACACTATTGGATCAGTTTTTTTATAGTGTCAATAGTAGTAGTGCCATAGTGAGAATCAATCAACCATTTAGAAACACACAAGCTGGTACAGGAAAACTGTATTGTGCAAAAAAAATTAAAAAATAAGGAAATTAAACATTTCTACATTAAAAAAAATATTATAAAGTGCAGTAAACAGTAATAAACTAAACAAAATCAATATCTGGTGCGACATCCATTTTCTTAAAAAAAAACATCAGTAGTCTCAGGTACAATTTGTACAGTTTTATAAGAACATTAGCTGGTAAGCTTTACTGAACATTATGTAGCTCTTCTGCAGACATTTGCTTCTTCTTCATCTTTTTTTTCCAAAAGTCAGCAACCTTCATTACTTTTTTTTTCCTGAAAAGTGGTCTGTTGTATGTAATGTTACAGTTTTCAATATTTTGTTAATAAAGTAGTATTTGGTAATATAAAATGCATATATAATACATTTAATCATTTAATACGTACAAAAAAAATAGAGTGCCTAAGACATTTGTACCGTATGTCTGTTAAGTAATGTTGCTAGAGGACATCTGTAGTAATTATGATCCATTCACATGGGATAAGCGATCTAAACCACAGAGATGGGAGTGTCTTCAGGATGTACGCATGGGGATCACACACAAACAAAAAAAAAATTATAATCCATCTCCTGTATCCTGTATCCAATGACCTACCAATGATCACATGCAAAAGTATAGAGGAAGGTAAAATAAACATGTTGTTCATATTATAGTGTGTCTTAAACTCGGCCAATACTTAGTTTCGGCAGAAGACAAAAAGAAAAGAAAGAGTGAGCACTTCCAGTGTCTTTAAATGGAAGCCAAATGAGAAGAATCGTTTCCCCACAGCATACAACGGGATCTTTACCAAAAGATATTTTTGAGAATTTCCAAAAATCTTTTACATTGTCAGTATTTATCACATTGTCATTGTACACTTGTAACTGTAAAACCATGACACCATTTTCCAGCTACCTCGCTTGAGTTTTCACTGATAATAGTTATGTTATTTGTTTTACAATTTATCCTATGTCCGTCAATGTAACGTAAACAAATTATATTCCTTGGATGGAATATGATTACCAAAAAAAAAAAAACCCACAAAACCTTTATATTTATATTGCTTGTAGAACCATAGGGACACATAAAGTTGATTGCTTGACACCTGTATCTTTCTTCGTTGCTCCCTTTATAGTTGTGTAACTGCCAGAAAATATAAGAGATCCACTTTGTGTGAAGGGTAAATCCCTGGTTTATGCAGTCCTCAGTTGTATTTTTTCAATAAATGGAGCCATAAACATTAGCATCCCTGTGGTTGTCCAACTGCTCTGTGTGAGCATAAACAAAAAATTAAAAAGCGTTTTTAGCCCAATTAGCTCTGGTACACTGTGGAGCAGCAGGATGAGCGCAATCATTTTGCATGGCTGGCTCCGGTGCCGTCTATTATCTTCCAAATGAGTCCTCTCTCAATCTCACTCTCCGGCGCTATCACACTCCTGCTCTCATTTTCTCTCACTTATATCTTAGCCTTTCATGCTGCCTGACTTCAGATGATGTCCAAATCCTTCTCGATGCTCTTCAATTAAACGCATCCCTGCCAAAAAATTCTAATCCTGTTGTGTCAACATGAAAGCAACAGCACCACATGCATATAAATGCAACCAAACACACACGTATACACAGTCATGCAATGGAGTATGGATGAGGTCTAATTACACTCGATCACGGTGAGTTTACTCTTTACTGATTCTTGGTGATTAATAGACTCGGAGCTGAGAATAATTTATGCCCTTGCATTTCTAATGAAATGTCACTCTCGAGGACAAGCGCTTCCGTGCTTTCTCAATAAGCCTAAAATCCGCACTTGCTGCGCTCACGTTCATAATATGGCCTAACTGCTGGTTTCATCAACCTGTTATTGAGGAGGACCAATCAGTGGCAGCGATATTGACCTTCAATACTGTGAAAATGCCATCCAATCCAATTTCATATTCCACTCTAATTGCCTGTGAGAAATGGCAGAGAGTGTATTCATTACCACACACCTATAGCTTTCTGCACTATTGCCGTGTAGAAGATACATTGTTAACCCCTAGTCTTTAACATTTCTGTACTCCTCTTCCTATAATTATCCTGTTCTCCTCTTCTTATCATATAAAAGATTACCATTCTTGCTGCCAAGTGCCATTAACATGGTCTCGTGCTTATCCCAAGGTCCCAAGGCTTATCCAAAGTATGCCAAGACTTCCAAGGCTTCCACAACTTAAAAAATGCGAAAGCAACAATACACATTAACTAAAATCTTAGGCCATAAGTTGACTATTGAACCAGGCTTTCTTTCTTGGTGCAGACACAGTGAGTTGCTCAGGAAATGGATCAGGCAGGAAATCTATAAACTGACTTGCTAATATGGCAGTTACAGCATCTCAGCAAAAAAAAAAACAGGGAATTGAGACGCCATACCTGCAATAACTGCCCTGGATTTATCCTGCCAACACCATTCTCCTCTCCTGCTGTCCCGTACGTGAAACATGTACGTTAGACTTTTGCATGGTAATCATGTTCGGAAAGTTCTGCAAAAGTTTTGCAGCCAGTAGGAGCATTTGCTAGGGAAAGGTTTCAATTAGCATTAACTGCTTGTAAAAAAGCATTTACTCAGTGGCTTGCAGTGTGACTCAACCCTAGCTCTTAGCCTTTATGGCTCTAGTTTGTCCTGAATAAATAATCACACTACTTAGTCTTGAGTTGGCATGTTCCCAGAGCTCACAAATTGCTCTGATAAGCTTTACCGATTATGATGAGGGAACTTATTATTGTTTTTAGACTAAGAGCTTCATAAAAAAAAAAAAACTTTCACGTATAAACCTCAATCGGAATAGAGAAAGCCAACTGAGGCCATCTGAATGAAATTCCTGAATTCCTCCAATTGAACAACGTGGGAAATTATCAATAATCCATTAAAAATAAAAGAGTTATAGCCATGTAAACCTTTGATTGATTATTTTAACTACCGGAATCGGTGGGTATTTTGTACACGATGCGCTCGTTGTGCAATAATACAGATTTTTATCTACTGAAAAATAATTGTGAGGTCTTTTTTAATATAAAGAGTACAAAAAAAGGTATGGAGGAGCTTTCAAAACCTTCATTTTTTGGGCAGTTATTCCCAAACAATGACCTTTATTAATGGTAGTAACATCAGAAAACGAGTAAAGGCATTATACCAATGGATGCATTTTGTTATTTTCAACAACCAGAACATCCTTGTTCTTGAATATCAGGTAAATATGAAATGTTAAGTAAAATTATTGCTTGTCTTTTCTCTGCCCATTTAATAATCACACTTGGATGAAGTTTTGCCGTAAATAATTTAAATTCGTTAACATCACAAGCAGCACGATTGAACAGCTGACTCATGCACTTCTTCCCGTTATGGTAATGCTGGTACTAAACCTCCCTCCATGCATATGCAGAACTTTGGATCGGATTACACGTAATGTGCATATAAATGAAGACGTGTCCAGTTTAGGATGCATGAATTCATTCGGACTGGTGAAAGATCTTTGCATGTAAACATAACCAGTAAGAAAAAGAAAAAAAGACACACGTCAGCCGATCCATTAGACAGCATCGCTCAGCCTCCTATCAGTGTCCTTGTGACCCTATTTGCCTGAAAGCGTTCAGATGCTTTGAAGCAACAGCTGAGAAAGAAAGTGAAAAGGCAAATATAATGGACTTTATAACGGATTTGCCTTTAAAACGACAGCAAAGAGAAACATTTAGTGTTACACACGCTGTCCAGATGTGCGTTTGCCTTATCGCTCCTGCACGCCGCTGCTTTCCGCTGTTATCAGGAAAAAGAGACAGTGTACAAAGCAGCATGTGTGTTTGGCTTGACCTTAATCACAGAGCGAGACTATGAAGCTGAAGCTTATGTGCAGATATGCAGAATGGTTTATGAAGGTGCCACAGACTGAAGGAAAAATGCTTATATACAAATGACATGCATGCATGCGCTCCACTGTGTGCAGGCAGAAATAGTGTATCTGGTGAAGCCTGAGCGAGCACATTGGATGCTCGAAGAAGAAATGTAATCGCACCTTATTTTAGCAGCCGCTTAACAACAGCGCAGCAGGAGATGAGCTGCATGACAAACTCTGCTATAGGCATGCACTACAACCGCACAATACATTGTCGCAAATATTATCGCAAATGTTTAGTACAATCTTATAAAGTGGGATCTTTAAGACAGACTTAGACAAAAATGGTTCTTCGAAGATTCTTAGTGGTGTACCGTTCTAGCTTTCAAAAAAAAGATCCACATCAAAATTCTTCTGAAACCCATACAGAATGTTTATGGACTCCTCCTGCATAATACACTTGGAGAAAAGTGCTGTCTGCCCTCTTCCACATACATGAGCTCACAGACGCCTATGATTGGCTTGTGTCACTCTGATTGACAGGTGAGAGAGTAATGCCATCCCTCCCATTCAGAAAGCATGTCAAGTTTCGCGCTCTAGGAATCCCGACCTTGGGTAGCTTAGGGATTTGAAGCCACAATCTCCCAACAATAGGGCAACCACATTTCTGTTTTAGACAGAAAATATTTCCCCAGCACACAACAAATTCACCAGTTGCAGGGCATATTACAATCGTAATGTGTTGCAATATAATCATAAAATGCTACTGCTGTTGTGCAGTAGCAGCCTGAGCATGATAAGATGCTCAGTTAGATGACAACATTAAACAAAACAAAACTATCACTACCCTAGTGATTTATTTGGGAGGTGACTAGGTAGGCAGCCTGATTTGCTCAGAAGATAAAAAGACTGTCCTATTTAAAAGGCAGATAAAGGATCGTTTTCTTCTACAGTACCTTTGCGAAATTGATGGAAGCATCATGTTTAAGCCCATCAACAAAGGCAACTACAAGTTCTGATTGCCACTGACGCAGCCTGCCAAGGTTCATTTGATCATACAGCAATGAAAGTGGTTAGGTACTTATTGTGATTATGTGAGCATTTAATATCAGCACACACCTACTTTCCTCCACAGCCCTGTTTTAAAAAATCCTGGGCCATTTCATCCTCTCCCAACCCACTCACTGTGGCTCATTTCACATTCTGGGTGTCTTCTTCTGCTATTGCACTGAACTGAGAGAGCTGGATGAAAAAAGTCGCTTTCATCCCAACTCTCCTTTTCAATTATCCTCCCACTAGCCAGGAGAAAGAGCTCCAGCACTTATGTAATCACCAGACTGAAGAGGGTAAGTGGGCAAATGAAGAAAAAGTAATAGAAGAGCGTGGAGAGCAGAGTGGAGGTTGGCTCAAATATGTGTATATGCAATGAGTGCCATGGGCTGTGTGCCTCCTGCAGGATTACTGTGTGCTACCACACACACACACACACACACACACACACATGCACACACACTATGGTCCTGATGCCAAAGCTCAGACATAATGCTCTTTGGGTTGTTTGGCAGCGCAGCAATTGAGGTGGTAAGGGGAAAGTCTGGCATGCCGAAGTCAGAACCCTCCAGCAGCTGCGGAAATTGATTCTTCATGGGATTCTCAGGTGAAAGGAAAAAAATAGATACGGCGCGTCTTCATTCCTGAATTTAATGCTGACTATCCAGGGGAAGTATGGCGAGATGTGCAGCCACTTCCAGCATGAAAAGCGAGACATTGAGACTAACAGACAGACAAGGAGATAACAGGATGACTTTATAGTGTTTTTGGATTGGTATGCTGTCTGTAGATATGGTACAGAAGCTCTTGAAAGACGGAGACACAAATATCAGACATCCTTAAAGCGCTTGTCAACCAGAAGGGTTGGGCCGAGAGCAAATCTTCTCCAAATAAGCATCAGAGCATATTCAAATAGCGAGTTAATGACATGAACGAGGACTTATTTCCTTACAGTCACAGTGGAACATCCCACAGAGTCGGATTTCTCATTTATGGTTGTGTCTTTCAGAAAATGACTCTCCAAACGGTGGCATCCTGAGAGCACCAATTTGTAACCCTTACTGAGATGATATCAGATTCGAGAAAAAGCTACCAGATGTACCTGACTAGATTAAAAAAATACTTACATGGCTATGCCTTGAAATACTATGCGTTCAAATGTTTGATTTATCCCTCAGTGCTGAAGAAGTCTCAAATCTGATTGGTCAGAAGGTGTTGATTAAGTTTCTATAACAGCAGCTCTGACAACAGTGCTGGCTGTAATTCCAATATCAGGTTTATTTTAATTTGGTCGTTCTAATCTGTTATTGTTTCTATAGCAACAACTCATTCACAGGGACGTGTATGGCGGACACGTCGCATAATAAGACTAATAAACGGATTAGAAATGTGTTCTGTTATTTAAAAAACAAAGACATATAACTGCTGTTATGCTGATATAGTGACTGATATTGTATAGTAACCGTATACAACTGTAACCAGTGATTAGCTGTAGCTAAGCTCATTGTAAAATTGAAATGAACTATACGTGCATTTGGTATGTGGTGAACAGCAGCAGAGATAATTACTGAAATATCGTATCATGATGTAGCCCTGATAAATTAAGAAACAGAAACAGTGTGTTGTTTAAGTCTCCGTTCATGTTTCGCGAGTGAAGGTATTCACTGCTTTATCTGTTGGGCAGCATGGACAAGGGACGATAAGATGCATCTGAGAAAGAGGTTTTGTTGCTTTGCTCTGAAGTCAGACAGCAGGTTAATGAGGTTTGTACAGGACTACAAAATAGGTGAAAAGGAAACACAAATTATGAGCTACAACACAATTTATTTTCGTCAATCTCAAAGCTGCAGATACCATGTTTTCCAACAGACATTTACATCGTCCTACTTGGTAGCCATTGCGATACGTGAAATCCATCTGCAATTCCCCATACTATCATCAATCGTCCCAAGCCTACTCCATACTTAATTAGGTGTACCATGCGCTGGTAGAAAAGTTCCCTTCCAGCTACGGGTGGCATTATGGTTAAAACATCAAGTTAAATCAGGGCCGCAGAGATGAAAGATGAAACGCTTTCACTCTGTATGCAACACACCCTGACTGATGCAAACCAATCACATTCTGCCTCACTCTGATAAATGAAATATTCGCTCCACAGCATTGCAGTAGTTTTTTTTTATAGCCCTTGTGGGATTAGCTGTATCTCCTAAATATTCAGAGCAGGTTAGGGAGGCTGGTTCAAACACAAAGTCCATTCGCCTGCAGTGTAGTTGCTTTCAAGCTTTGCTGAGCTGTAACGTAAAATGTCTTTTCATAAAACGTGCATTCAATAAACAAACAAATAAATAAATAAATAAATCTATATTCTTAAGGGTTCCTTAAGGGCTTCAGTTACCTATCCAAAGACCCAGTGAAACCATTTTTTTTCCTGACTGTAACCAATATACGATATGACACAAAGAAGAATAATTCCAATTTCTGGATTTTAAGCACCTACACTCCTGGGGAAAAAAAGTTAAATCTAAAACACTAAGGGTTACTTCATCTTATCCATCTTAACAGTTTTATGTCAAATCTACAACAGCGTGTTTCTCAATCTTCTAGGGAGCAGAGTAGAATCCCTCGAAGAACCCCTTCCTCTAAGAGTATACAGATGGTATACAGGACATATGAGCATATTACAAAGACAAAATGATATGTCCTTTGTATCTTTAGACTTAACAATCCTTCATCTGACCTCTAACTAAATAAAGTAACATGACAAAACAAACCACAGAAGCTATCCAAGTGAGCTCACCTAATCTAATCGTACTGTTTACGTTCCGTCTTTTAGATTGATGATGCAGTTTTAATTATTTATGAAGTCTCTCGGGATGAGCACGGTCTCTGTCTAAGGCACTGGCTTGCTACAAAATGAAAAAGCATATTCGATCTTTTAGCTATTGCAGATAGAAGCCTAAATTGTAGGCCAGTGATTCTCAAAGAGGGTGCAATGAAGCATAACTGGGTTTTGTTATTTATTTATTTTTTAAAATTTTGTTACAGGGATGTATTATTGAGTTCTAACAATTTATTCATGGTTTTTACTTTAATTGATTGGGTTTAATCCAAACCTCAATAACTCAAACAAGTAGGGTTACAAATAATGTCAACATGAACCTAATTTGGTGCTGGTAACAACGTAAGGAATTAAAAGGTCTACGGCTCCAATCAATGGCCAAAAATACTACAGGACACATGATGACCATAATATTCTACACATTTAAACAATAAGCCTTATATCTGAATATTTGTCTAAAATATGGTCATAAATCTGTGCTGAAAGGGTCTGTGAAATTTATTTGGTAGGGTGCAAAAAGTTTTGAGAAAGCTTTATTTTAATAGAATATTAAAACATGTCAAAGCATATAGCTATATTACTGGTTTACAGGAAACATGGCAGATTTGAATCATTGCGTCTAAGTTAGGTCATGGCTCCTGTCGTGATAATGGGATTACATGGTAAAATGGGGAAAGAGAAAACAACAACTAATTAAGCTACAAAATATTTAGTGTCTAAACCCCTCACGTACAAAAGCCTTTCACAGAAAAGCAGATTTTGGCTGTGCCTCAACGTCGTGCGGCTGCGAGCCTTTGAGTGCGTACAGATTCATTTGAAAGGCACTCAAAGGCAAATGAGGGCTGAAGCAAGGAGAGGCCATCAGTTCATGCTGTCTGTTCCTGGGCTTTATTGAGGCAAACTTGGCTCCAAGTCAAAGCCTACCAGGACGGAAGAGGTAATTGAATTTCCAAAAGCGAATACAAAAAAAGGGAGGATCCTCATCCATCCATATTCTCTTTCTCTGTCTTTCTCCTTTCTCTCTCTCTCTCTCTCTCTCTCTCCCCACATCTAATCACATTAGAGCTCTACCCCCTTGTTCTTTTAGTCGAAGTGCTTTTACCACCACCTGCTCGACGCAATAAACCAGACATCAATGTGTTCTGCTCTTTGTCTCTTTGTCTCTTTTTTTCAGCACTACGTCCAAGTCTATATCACACAGACAGCCCCAAAGGGTCTCTTTTTTTCACCCTTTTTACTCTTACATCAGTGTTCTTTCTGACTACGCCACAAGCTTTAGCATTTCTCTTGCTTCAGCACATTGGATTCAGCCCATGTCGAGCTTGATAATTAGCTGATAAGTTGAATCAGGTGTATTAGAGCACTAAATTTGTACTCCAGTATTCCACAGGGACTGGAAATGCAAAATGCTGTCACACAGAGACAGAGGCACTTAGATACAGTTCATTTACGCTTCTCATTTACAAGCCCACTATTTCTTTCTTTAATTCCGTTCAAAAAACAATCCACACTAAAATTTTAGTGCTGGGGTACTCAAGTCAAATCTGTGATGGTTCAGCTACATAAAATTCCTTGCTTAGAAAGGCCCAGATAAGCAACTAGCATTCCAATTACCTTATAACACGTAACCGTTTATGATTAGTTTATGACGATAAAACTATTTTAAAAATGGAGTCTTTCCATACGTTTCCATACGTTGATCGGTTCTCTTGCAGTATTTTTCATTTGCTCAGGTAAATACACTGAATTACTTTGCTTGGTCCACATCCAGCAACAACACAATAAATTTAAGCTCCGTATCTATTACGACACATCACCCCATATCTGTATTGTGATCCACATATTTTTCCATCACCCAGCAAATATCTGGAGCACCTTATGTAGATGCGAAGGAGGTCGACCACAGAAGGGTCCTCACACGGGGCACCAATCTGTTCACAGTGGACCACCCTTTCCACAACAGACCGCGACCCAGTTCCTTGGCCCACAGAGAGAGATAATCTGGCAGAGAGGGTTGACTGTTGGCTATGCCGTAAGGTTTCACCAACCTCTCTGTTTGCTAAAGAGCAACCACTGAGAGGTGCTGCAAAAGTTATATTTAGACCATCAACTGCCAACAGCTGCTCATGCCCTCACTCAAAGTCCACTGATGAAAACATCTACAACACTTTAGTAACCATATGGTCAAGGACTGTAATCACTGCGAATAAGCAACCTGTAACTGAAGCTATCATAATGCAAATCAGCAGGGAATTACTCAGACCGAGTGGCAACCCATTATTATGGTTGGCGAGCACAAGTGCTTCCTGGGAAGGTGTTGATGAAGTTTCATTTCCAAGCTGCAGGTGTTTTTGTTTCCCTGTAGTAGTAGGCATCAGATAATAAAAAAAAGAGAATATCAAGAAAATGTAGACCTTCAAAACCAGCATTAAACATTTGGGTTATTGGTAATAATCAAGTCTCATGTTAACCCTTGACCTTCCACTAAAGTCAAAGGTCACTTTGGTAAGATTCTGAGATAGTGAATGGAAGAGCTCCCTTACCCTCAAATATCCAGCAACATGCCTGGATTATATCATGTCGGATAAAAGAATCTGCCAAATGAACCACCTTAAACATTAGTAAGCATAGAGACAAATAATAATAACAGACAAACAGATTATTTCATCCCAAAGCTAATCAAGCTAGATAGCATGTTGCTACTTTTTTTGAATATACATCTGTACTTAAATAAACATCGTGGGTGGATTTCACTTTTGGAAATCTGGCCTGAAATACAAATGCTATTTGCCGACTATCTTGTCAGGCCAATACTGCACATTAATTGCTTGTACTTGGTATTTGCATTAAATGTTAATTGCATCACATTTAAATGCCAAGTAAGAGTACGCTGATGTATTGCCGGTGCTCATAACACCTTCCGCAAAAAATGGAGGTGGGTTCTACTACAATTACCATGAAATTTAGTTGATAGTGGAATGAGTGCTTGATATTTGAGGCCAAATTTCAGAAATCCAGAGCCATAATATCCATTAGTTGTGCAGTCTAGGCTAGTCTTCGAATTAACATCAAACACTAGGTACCAGCAGATAGCTTAAGATTATTGGCACTCTGACCTGTCTAGACTGTGTAATATGTGCAATAATCTAAAATTGTGCTGTTCTTCTAAAATCTGTAAAGAAACAAGATTAAGACTTAATTTCCAGCAGCTTATATAACAAATCAGTGGCATAGGCATGAATTTAAATATTCTTATCTTATGGCCTTTTTTAGCTATAATGAGCTAAGAAAGGCATTTTACATAATTATAACATAAGCCAAAAGATCATGATCACATTAATATTAGGTTAAGATTGAGCACACAAAACGAGATTTGTGTATGTCATGACTACTTATGTAGTCATGATCCACTCCTGGATTCTTTCCCACTTGGAGATGTCAGTTCTCAGAAATCTGATGTGGTATGGCACTGACGAGAAAGACATGGTTCTGACTATGTGACATCTAATCGAGTGCAAAAAAAAAAATGTTTGCTTATAAAAAAGATTTCAATAAAATGTCTTATCGTATATAAGAATGGGACATTTCTTTAGATACACGAGCCATCAAACAAGTGCAGGAATAACCTGACAGTCCCACATGTCTAATGAAAATACTTATATATATATATGACATGAAATGTTTAATCTTTTCTGTGTCAGGTTCTACTCCAGATTTGTAGTTTCTATATAATAAACATGCTTTGCAGTTTATCCCTGCTCTACCTTTGGTTTCAACATCCGTATTTTTCTCACTGCAATCTGTAAACACATCTTTAATTGCTCTGTCTCAGTATGCAAGACTCACATTGGAAAAAGATCATGTTTATTTAAGAGAAAAGAACGAAAAATTCTGAAGTCTATTTCTTTTACCTGCTGTGCTATAGCCAAGCCTGCTGGAAAGTTTGACTTTCACGTAGACCTGACTAAATCAGACAGAAATGACTTTGCTTAATCAGAAAAAATGAAGTCATTGATTTTGTGCTCACTTCACTTTGTGCGTAGCAGGGTGAGTCAAAGCTGATTGATCATGGTGCTATTAGTAATCCCGGTGATAAATGAAACCCTCAGGTGAACTGAACTAATACATCTCTGTGTAATATTCAGTAATTAAATCTTAAAAGTCTTGTGCATGATGTAACATCTCTGTCCTTCAAACCAAGCAAACATGTGAGACATTATGGGTGGTCATTTGACAACAAGGGTGGACAAATCATACATTTTTATTAGCTAGCGGACCAAGCAAGTAAAAGCGCCAATATGCTGCCCATTCCTGTAAACTGGGAAACTAACAATACATGTTGATTATCCTTGTTTCTAATGTAGCAGATTGTGTTTACGCACCTCGATGAAAAGACAGTAAGTCCCTAACTAGGAGCTGTGGTGTTCTGTCCATGCGTTGCATGTAGAAGATGGCTAAGAATAAAAAAAAATATATATATATATATATATATGGCTAACATCTTCTCAACAGGCCAATCACTTCCCCTCCCTCCCTCCCTCCCCATCATGCACTCCAGATGCCGATGCCGTGAGCGCATCCAACACTTCAGCACTTCGTTACACATTTGGCGTTTGGCAAACTGGCCACTGTCTGTCACTCTACTGACACTCGGGTTTAATCTGCTAACAGTCAACCGTCAACCCAAACACAGACTGACACACTCTGAACATGGCAAGTTAACGTGAATGACACAGTCAGAACACAGACTCCTTATAAACGGAGCCAGTCAGACACGAACCGCCAGGAGAGACCTGTGCAACACTGCTGATTAACTCTGCAGTCATCTAATTGTTTTACCAGGTCGGTTAATTACTCACCCAAACAGGATGTTTTTCAGTACTACGTGTACTATATTTAATTAATGGTCCACAAGACACGAACACATACACAGATACTACAAAAGCTCAGGAAAATGTGGAAGCAAAATAGTTTAGTATATAACTATTATTTGCATGTTATTTTCCGCTGGGAAAATGAACTAGCTAAATGAGGCATGACAAAGCTCGCAAACATTTTGTTCCTGTTTTGAGGGGTACTTAGAGGACTTAAAAGACCTGAAAGACAGCATGAAGAGTGAGAGAGAAGACAGGGATTTATAAATGCAGCCAGCCGGAAGACATACGTTTGTCTTACTATCTTTATGTGGACCTTCCATTGACGATAATTAAATGTACTTAGTTAATGCTATGCCTAAACCTAAACCAAACCCTAATCATAACCTCAGTAACCAAAACAAAGGATTTTGACTCTTCTGGTTTTTAAACTAGGCAGCACTTTTCCTCACGGGGACCAGCCAAATGTCACCAAACATCCAAATCAAATCTGTCAGATTCTACGATCCTTGTGGGGAAACTTGGTCCCCAGCAAGATATAAAAACATGCCTACACACACACACACACACACACACACACACACACACACACACACACACACACACACACACACACACAGAGTATAAACATGCATAACCATGCACATGAGCTCCCAGTGAGTCTTGCCATGTATGATAACAGGGCAAGAGAATGATCCTCTAAATCTACAATAAATAAAATAGAATCAAATTGAATCAATTCGAACTGAACAGAATCAAATCTGTCTCTGGTATGGAGGCCACATGTCCCTGCTATATTGCCCCCTGACACCACATGGTAAAACCGTGGGTTTCTTTTTTAGCAGATAGTGTAAGACTTTTATTATTTATTTGTGCTAATGAAACATTTGGGGTGAACACATGAGACTTCAGGTGATTAAAGTCATCAGCACACTGTTTTTTTTTTCTAGCAACTGGGAAATAAAGACACTGAACATAAATGAGCTAGTGACTGAGAAAATGTAGCTAGTTAGCGAATAGCTTTTATGGCATGAATAGAGACCACGTAAAGGCAAAGTGCTAATGGGAATAGCGCAAAATTGTCAGGGAAATCAGCATCTTCCTCAGATGTGTTGGTAAACTACTAAGAAAAGTCTCTACTAAAATTACACTTAGCATCAACTGCAAACGGAATAAGCATGGGTTCTACCACAGTAAGAAACATGAACATGGCATCGCAACTCGTAAATGTCTTCCTAAGAAGTTAAGCTACCACAAATTTGGGCATTTCGTATGAAATCTTCTTTTATCTTGTAAACACAATGATGATGACCCCAACTTGAATGCAGCAATCATCACTGGAATAACTACACTGAAGGACACTGGTTTGTCACAATAGGCAGTCAAAGCACTGAAGAGTGGAGTAGTTACACCAATTGTAGCCATTAGGATAGGACCAGGCTCTTGTTAGACTGTACATGGCAAAGAAACATAAACCAACATACACAGTGAATGTGTGTAGGTGTAATGTATACAAATACCAAAGAACAGACGAGTCCTTCATGCTCCCAATCCAATTTCCGTTTATATATCCAGTGACATTTCCAGGCTTGATGGCCAGCCCTGGAAGGCTGATGGAGATATTTCATTGTGATACAGGTGCTCTATCTGTCCCACACACGGTCCCACCTCCCACCCACACGTCCCCCTCAATCGCATAAATCAGAAAATCGATACATGCAGTCAGCTACACAGGAAGAGCCAGGCATGTGGTGACTATGTGCGAGAGAAACGATCTCTCTGATGGTCAAATCATGCAGTAGTTATTGGATTAGCGCTACAGGGTGCAGCTGTACATTAATAGTGCCATGAATACTTAATCAAGACTGTCTCCAGCCTCCGCTAGCTCTTTATTCTGGTCGTATGGGAAAACCGAGCTGAAAAATGCAGATGATGATACAAACTGTATTAAAAAAAAAAGCTTCTTCTTTTGCAAATCAATGTATGATGTGAATATTTGGGGAAAAAAATCAGTGCAGTGATTTTTCACACATCCTGCCATTTTGGAGTGTTTTTTTTCTTTACACACTCTGTAATCACCTACAGGCTACTCTCACTATGACCCTAAAAATCATGGCCGCCTGGAAGACAACATAAGCATCCGATACAGCTCGATGAACAAATGAATGGCTTTCTGGTGCTGCAGCACAAATCCCGTTTGAATCGCCGCTGTGGTTCTAGACAGGTGCATAATTCTCTAGAAACACGTGGGCAGTCTAATCACAGCGAACGTGATTAGTAGGCACACGGGCACAGAAAAAAAAATACTGTTAAGTGAGGCTAACGCTAATGAGTTACCATGGAAACCCAAAAGATCCTGTTTCCAGGGGTCAATGAGAGCCATTATGGATATGGTTCTACTTAATGGATCTCTAAAAATGGAAACACGGGTCAATATATCAAATATTTACAGCCATAATGGCAGTTATAGCTTTGGAGCTCTAAAAAGAAAAAAGTGGTTTGCCATCTGTTGTGAGGTAATTCCATTTAACCAACAAAAGCATTAAAGGTAAACCTACATACATATATACATCTGTTACAGATATTAAGACATAGAGTTACATTATGATATAATCATGGATCAAACGGATGTCATGCAGAGGCTTTGCTCAGCGTGTCGTGCACACGGAGGCTGTGCGAGCTCCTCGAACAAACACGCTACCTGACCGATGATGTCGGTCATTACGAAAGAGGTGACTGATCCGAAGATCGATGACCTTGGAAAGCAGTAACCTTCCTGAAATAGAGGAAACTTTCGTGGAATTGTAACAGCGCCACCTGCAGGTCTGGAGCACTCGTATGCGACAAAATGAAAACGGAACCACGTGTAAGCTCACGAAGGTGGTTCTCAAAAGATGGCGAATTCAAATCCCAACAATCCCAATGACAAAACGTGACGAATCACACAACACCTGAGAGTATGTTTAGTTATTGAAACTGTTGTTATTGTTTAAAACGTAATCTTACTATCTAATAGTTAGAACCCTTATGAATGTTTTCGCAGAGTGATTTCTACTACTGCGTCCATGAAACATTAATACTGATGGATTTCATTAGCCAACCATTTATCCATCGGGCACTAACAGCCACTTGACAGTTATTGACGGATAAAGTGGTGAGAAAACACTGCAGGGCTACAGTACAGTATGCAGCAGCATACTGGACACTCTGTGATGGAGTTATGATGTATGCTGGCGCTTCATCCATGTGTACACCTTCACATAAACACTGACGTACAGTAGTTTGTGAAAATGTGTGTGGCACTCTGAGAAAGCACTTTCTCTCTCTCTCACTGAACAAGCTGCCATTAATCCAAAGAGGCATGTAATCATGTTATGACTGTGGCATGACAGGACCTTTATTGGCAGTGTGATGGGTGTGTATGTATGCGTGTCCACTTTTTTCTTACATCCACAGCAAAATGATTCATTTAGTAATCAATTAATCTGCTAATTACATTTCTGATTAAACCCGCAGGGGTGAAATTAATTGACTTTATACTAATGAGTGCAAGTGTCACCAATCAATGCATAGAAAGTCTCAGCATGGACCTTCTCTTAAAGCGATGGTTCTGGAGGGAAAGAAAAAAAAAAAACGTTTACACAACATACGCAAAATGTAGTCGACCTGTCAAGACATGCTTGCTTTAGACGTTTGTTGATGTACCTATATCTTCATATATTTTCATATACAAAAGGTCTGAGACCACTAAAGAAAATGCTTCCATTTCACATTCTTTTCTAATGTAATGCAATTTTCATTATAAATTATAATATTGATAACTTGAGTGAAAATCGTTGAAATATTTACATGAATTTCACATCAGTTTCACATGAATTTCAGAGTTTCTTAGTATTTGGTTTGTCCCATTTTTTTTGCTTTAATGACAGTGTGCACTCGAGCTGAGACAGACTTCCCAAGTTTGTGCAAAACCTCATGATCCATTTTACATCAAATCCATCTGAGTGTCGTCTGAACACGTGCTTCATCAGAAGAGATTAGCCATGAGGAAAATGTGACCTTTTGTACAAAGCAGTTAATATGATCAGTATCACACATTTGCTTACATTTAAATAGGGACCTAGAAATACTGCAGAATCTTATTTGAAATATTTCAAAGTTGTGCAATATTCCAGATCTTCAGTGTAGCCTCAGACATGTACAAAGCTTGTAAAAGATTTCCATCTTTAACTCTGACCTAACATCAGCTTTCCAGCTCATTTCCGCTTCAAACTTTTGGAGAGAGGGCCTCTAAAAATGTCCAAGTGCTACTAATTACAAGCTTTCAAACCAACTACAGAAAATGTCACGCCGCGAGTCAATCCAAAACCAGAACTAATGTGTCCGTTCTCGAGACAGCGCTCTATAATGGCATCCAATGAGAATCAGGAGGACTACATTTTTAAAGCTTATTGGAATAATAATTGTGTTTTTCGCAGACAGCAAAGTTCCGAGCGAGAGTCTCAAAGTGCAGCATGGCGAAGGTCACTGCTCAGCAAATGTCATGGAGAAATTGGTTGTGGGCGAGGAAAAAGAGCACAGACGCTATTCACTAGACAACAATGTTTAAGAGAAATCATCCCATAGTAAAGGGAGTGGATGTGTATGTGTGTGTGGAGCTGTGTATGTGTGTCCTTTCATTCATTTTAATGCCAGAGTCTCGTCTGATCTTACCTTCCTAATGGAACATGGATTGCTAGTGCAAAGAATGCTAGTGAGGAGAAAAACAACACAACAGTGTACTCTTTACTGATCAACTGATCCATGGTCCTGACTTTGATTATGACGACAACATCATATATAATTATTGCTGTATTGCTACTACACAATTGTTTATGTTTTTTACCCAGAAAAGGCTGCATTTTATATCATAATATTATACCAGCGTTGCTGAATTCTCGAATCTGATTGGTCAGAAGGAGTGCATTATTTATTTATTTATTTTTATAACAATGCTACTTGGACAGTAGTTCCAGCTGTAGCATGAACTCCAGGTTATCACTAATGCACTCGTTCTAATACGTTATTGTTTCTATAGTAACGAGTGACTTGTATAACGGACGCTCCAAAAAAATCAAATCTCAAAATAATTTTAAAAAGACTAGATTTAAAAAAAAAAGAAAAATGTTGTTTAACAAAAAAAAAAAAAAAAGAAAAAAATATATAATTGTTGATGTGGCAAGATTTTTGTTGGGAGACATTTAATTAACATTTATGGAAGGAGTCTCAGGTGTCAATACTTTGTAAAGTTTCCCAGAACGAAAACTCTTGAAGACAGAGGAGAGAGAGAGAGAGAGAGAGAGAGAGAGAGAGAGAGAGAGAGAGAGAGAAATGCTGTTGTTTACAATGTAAGTGAAAACAGTAACTAACTTGTCTCTTGGATGTTCCAGAACATTCGATCTAAATTAATATACCATTAAAATGTGCGATATGTTGTTCAGATTATGTTCATATAAACGCACGTCTTTCATATAACAGACGCTCCACATAAACGGAGTAAAACATGTTCAGATGTTGACATGGTTCTGTAAGGAGAACTTTATTTTGCATTTTGGAAGGAGTCTCCAGTGTCAGTGCTTTGCAACAGTCAGATGTAGAACTGTAACTTTATGTTGTCCACCACAGGGAAATCTTCGAGGCAGAGGATGTTGTGGTTTATCAGCAACACGAGAAGCTGCATTTTGTGTCATATTAACTTCAACAGCGGGAATTTAAGGGAACGACGGTTATTAACTTGGTACTAACTAGGTAATAACAGGAACTAACTTGTTTCACAGAAGACTTAAATGGAGAAAGATGCACTGATCCAAAAATCACTGCTTAATTGGATGGCTATAGTAGCAAGTGTGTGTATGTGTGTGTGTGTGTGTGTGTGTGTGTGTGTGTGTGTGTGTGTGTTAGTTAACAAATCTTAAATGTCATGCAACTCAACTTTCTTACATTAGCAGACGCAGCAGACAGCATTAGCATTTAATTTGGAGATTTAATGCTAACATTAAGGAGCTAAAATGAGAAAACTGCAGACACGACTGGGACTTCACACAGCTACACAATTTAATTCAGAAAGCACAAAAATGACACCCTAGAAGCACAGTCTCAGCCGTCTAATTAGCCAAGTAGGTCAGTAGGCCAAGGTCAGACTGTCAGTGCTGTTAGCGTTCACCCGTAACCATTTCAGCCGAAACGGAGGAAGTGGGCAGAAAAAAAGGAAGGAAAAGTGATTATCAGGAAGAATATGAGTCCAGGCGGTTTCAGAGTCACAGCCTTCAGCATGACAGAGATTAATAGAGACATTAATCTTCAGCAAAAATGACTGACTTTAACAAGACACTCAGCTACGCACCATGTTTCTGAAATCCCAGGCATTAAAAATGGACATCAGGCCAGGAAATCTTGAGTTTGTGCCAATCATACACACACACACACACACACACACACACACACACACACACAGACACACACACACAGACTCACACAGACACACACAGACGCACACAGACGCACACACACAGACACACACACAGACACACACACAGACTCACACAGACATACACAGATACACAGACACACACAGACACACACTCACACAGACACACACAGACACACACACAGACACACACACAGACACACACACAGACTCACACAGACATACACAGATACACAGACACACACACAGACACACACAGACACACACGCTTTACTCTTTGTGAGGTTCTTTGTGTAGCAATTTTAAATGTAGTGTATTAATAATTATTGCTGTGCCCTCACCTTAACCTCAGAACCTGAAAAGAAACACTTTATTAGTTTTAATCGGAGAATACTGCACTTCACACGATTCATACACAGATAACGTACAACTGCTAAATAACTGTGGAACAAACAGACACTATGTAAATACAGGGGGAACAACCAGAAGAAAGAGAGCAGTAGAAAGGAAAAAAGAAAAGAAAAGAAAGCATGAAAGCAAGCAAGCAAGAAAAAAAGCAAGCAAGCAAGAAAGGAAAAGAAAGGACGAAAGTAAAAAAGGAAAAGAACAAAAGCATGAACCTAAGCCAGAATACAGGAAAGCAAGTAAGACAGAAAGAGAAAGAAAGACAGGAAAGAGCATGAAACAAAGCAAGAATGAAAGAAAGAAAGAAAGGAAGAAAGAAAGAAAGAACTCCATGGATGTTCTTCGGATCCACAACTTTACCAGTGTGCTGATGTTACCCTGGTGTGTGTGTGTGTGTGTGTGTGTGTGTGTGTGTGTGTGTGTGTGTGTGTGTGTGTGGGTGGGTGTGTGTGTGTGTGNTGTGTGTGTGTGTGTGTGTGTGTGTGTGTGTGTGTGTGTGTGTGTGTGTGTGTGCGTGCGTGTGTGTGTGTGTGTGTAACGAGTGTCCATATGTAAAATGGGGAGCTGAACAGAGTGCTGGGTGAGACCTGGTGGTTGTGTCTCGGAGTGTGTGGGATGGAACATATTGGCGTTTGTGTGAGTGACAGACTGTAAGCCTCATCAATAAGCACTCACTTCCTCCTTCAGTATGCAGCACTCTCCTATACACACACACACACACACACACACACACACACACACAGAGCCCTACCAAGAACTGCTTTTATTTCATCATTTATCAAGCATTAATAGAAACATTTACTCAGCTGGCACTTATTATTCCACAGCACATCAGTGAAAAGTCCGACAAGTCCATTTTTCAGTCTTGTATGAAAAAGAAATCTATCTGAATATCCTGTTCACACACCATTCACAACTAAAATGGATAGGTTTCATTACCCGTATACTCCACACACACTGCTCTCACACACATTCTGTAATTCCTTTGTAAGGGACAATGTTGTCTTGTTTGAGACACACAATTATTACTGCAATCCTAGTTATAATAATATGAGTGTGTGTATGTGTGTGTGTGTGTGTGTGTGTGTGTGTGTGTGTGTGTGTGTGTGTGTGTGTATCCAAAAGCACTTTTGGATGTTTGGACTCTGTTGTGCTCATACACGTCTCACTACAGGGTGTGTAATACGACAAACTTGAAACATCGCTGATAAATTCTCAAATCTGATTGGTCAGATTGGTGGTGTTGATTTATTTTCTACAACAGCAGCTCTGACAGTAGTTCCGGCTTAAATCAGTGTGTTCATTCCAACGTTACTGTTTCTATAGTAACAGTGAACACACTGAACGCTTCACGTTAACACATTACTTAAAAAAATGAGTGTAAGGAAAATGTAACATTTATGGAAGTGTCAGGGCTTTGTACCAGCCTGAGGTAGAGCTGAAATTAAGTTTTCAGAACAGATGGTAAGGAAGGAAGGAAGGAAGGAAGGAAGTAAGGAAGGAAGGAAGGAAGGAAGGAAGGAAGGAAGGAAGGAAGGAAGGAAGGAAGGAAGTAAGTAAGTAAGCAAGTAAGGAAGGAAGGAAGTAAGTAAGTAAGGAAGTAAGTAAGTAAGTAAGTAAGGAAGGAAGGAAGTAAGGAAGTAAGGAAGTAAGTAAGTAAGTAAGTAAGTAAGTAAGGAAGGAAGGAAGGAAGGAAGGAAGGAAGTAAGGAAGGAAGGAAGTAAGGAAGTAAGTAAGTAAGTAAGTAAGTAAGTAAGTAAGGAAGGAAGGAAGTAAGTAAGTAAGTAAGTAAGTAAGTAAGTAAGGAAGTAAGTAAGTAAGTAAGTAAGTAAGGAAGGAAGGAAGGAAGGAAGGAAGGAAGGAAGGAGGCAAGCAAGAAAGAAACCTGATATTTATGGAAGGAGTCTCCAGTGTCAGCGTTCGTAGCAGTTGGAGGTAAAGCTGTAACTCAGTGTTCAGGACAGCAGGTTTTACATTTTGTCGTTTCTCAGTAAGGTAATAAGACAAGCTGTGGTTTTTTTTGGGACATATTAATTGCAAGAGAACCGAAAAAATGAAATATATAATTTATATATAAAATATGCTACGTGTCGTTCAGTGATACAGAAAAGTTGTCATTGTTGGCAGGTTGCTGTGGTGTAAGAGGAATAAAACACTTCGGCTGGATCGTCTCTACCGTCCATACTGCTGGAAACTTTAGTACTGAAGAGTCGGATGATGGAAGAAGAATAGTTTTGAGTTTCTGCCAAAGCTTCCAGTACTGTGTGCAGCAGAAAAACCAAAAATGTACACACAAGAAGGATATGACGGGAAAAGACGGAATAATAGAGTTCTGTCTCTGGCTCTAGTGTCTCCACATGTCTGATCATTGTCAGGTGTGTTGCTCTTAGCAAATCAGCTTAGAAAGAGAAAAAAAAACACACAAGGACATGCTTTGGCTTGTCAAAGTAAGAGAGAGAGAGAGAGAGAGAGAGAGAGAGAGAGAGAGGATGCTATGTAGGATATGAGACATTGATTTGCAACTGCTGAATAACAACAGTACAGGTGGGATCTGGAGCAAATAGAAAGAGAGCGAGTGTGTGTGTGTGTGTGTGTGTGTGTGTGTGTGTGTGTGTGTGTGTAGATTAGAATGACACCTATACTGCAGTGTGTTTACACACAAGAGAGCAGTATAAGTAAGTGATTTAATAAAAGAGACTGAGGAAAGCAGACATGTCATCGTGTCATTAAGAACGGCTTACTGTGCATTATCATCTGACTTTAGACAAATAACGCAAACTCGCGCACACACACACACACACACACACACACACACACACACACACACACACACACACACACACACACAAAATCGCTCTCACACACACCATCTCTACAGAATTCTCCTTTCACCCTTTTTTTCAGCGTCATCATTCCCTTAACATCTATCTGTTCGATTTTTCTGTCTTTTTTATGACTCTCTGTCCACATGGTTTAAATCCAGACACAAGGGGAAATGAAACATGGAAAAAGTGGAGGTGTGTAGAAGCAAGACAGACACTTTACTCATCTCTCGAGTGTGTTTGCGCAACAGGGAAAATTCTGGGGATTGTGGGAAAATTCTCATTCTCAGTCTTTCACTTTCACACACACAGAGTCAGGACAGCACAGAGCCGTTACTGCGCGCTACACGCACGCTTCAGACAAGTCTCAACACAAGTGGAGAGAGTGTGTGTAGGGGTGTGTGTGTGTGTGTGTGTGTGTGTGTGTGTGTGTGTGTGTGTGTGTGTGTGGGAAGGACTGTGTGACTGGTGAGAGGACGGTAAGTGGGTGAAAGTGAGAAAGGGAAAGGGAAAGGAAAAGGCCGGATAGGCAGTACACTTCCTCCAGCCAGTACTAAGAGGGGGGAAGGGCAGTGTGTGAGTGTGTGTGTGTGTGTGTGTGTGTGTGTGTGTGTGTGTGTGTGTGTGTGTGTGTGTGTGTTGATGTTTTCAAGTGAATGAGTGAGTGCTTGACTAAAATGGCACCTGCTAATGCAATGTAACAACACACACAGACACACAAACATTTTTCTCTTGAGACTTTCCAAAAAAGCAAAACTCAATTTCAGGCATTAAATATTTAGGAAAAAAACAATTGCGTCACGCTTCATTGGACAGATGAGTTATATTTAAAAGGACATACCTAGCTCCATCCCCAAAGCTGCAACAATTAAAGCCTTGATTATAAAAGCAAGGCAATTATAAATTCATGAAGGTGCAGATAAAAAGCTTATAAAATGTCTTTATTGTACCTTCTGTTCAGCGAGTGTGTGTCGGAGTCCAGCTGGGACGCCGCACCATACAGCACCGCAGTAAAGGTAATTATTCAGCCAAGAGGAATTTTATCTGCTTTCTATTTACTCTGGTTAAATTGCAAGGGGGGAAAAAAAGGAATAATAATAATAATAATAATAATAATAATAATAATAATAATAATAATAAAAATAATAATAATAATAAAAATAATAATAATAATAATTAAAAAAATAAAATAAAATAAAATAATAATAATAATAATAATAAAATAATAATAATAATAATAGTAAAATATAAATAATAATAATAATAATAATAATAATAATAATAATAATAATAATAAAAATAAAAATAAAAATAATAATAATATCTAGGTTTCGGCATAAAAATAACTTCATAAATTATAGAAATTCTTTCACATGAGTATAGAAGGGAATATTTTTCTCGCTGCAGCACTTTTATTAACTGCGAGCTACTGTGCTAGATTCCCGCTGGCATTGATTCAGATAACGTTATTCCCACAAAATGTGACGACATCCTAGTTATTTTTCTTTTATTATTTCTTGCTGTGATCTGCACCCGCTCTCATACGAAATGAGTAGGAACTAATAAGCCCGCTCCAACCACTAGCCCCGCCCCTCATGCTAACCACAACCACTGAAGACTTCATCCGAGTCGACTCAGGCAAATCTACCATGAGGGAAAGAAACCACTGGAGAGGAAAAAAAACATGAAGAAGGGATGGATGAAGGAAACTGGTAGACAGGATATGATAGAGACCAGATATCAGTGCAATTACATTTCAGAAAAAGAATAAGTCGTATAAGCAACGTAGTAACTCTCAGCAGTGCTTGTTGTTTATTTATTTATGGTTATTTATGGTCATTTTTATTTTTAAATTAGTTTTCATTTTTAGGTTATTTTTAGTTCAGGTCTTGCTGGAAATTTAAGCTGTTTTTTCAAGTGGTTTGTTTGTTTAATCATTATTTTATTCTAAAATTGTACTTATTTATTTATTTGATTGGCTTATTTATTTATTTATTTATTTATTTATTTATTTATCTATTTATTTATTTATTTAATTTACTTATTTATTATTTTTTGGTTTTTGTCTGTCTGTGCATTTGTCCATATATTTGCTTGTTTGTATATATTTTCGTTTCTTTCTTTTTTATATATATTCACTCATTTTCTGCTTTAACACTTTAGTCCAGAAAATAACTGCACACACCACAGACATTAATAAAATGGTCGTATAAACCAGTATGGACTCAGAAACTCGGGACGATGACGCTTTAAATGACTTACTGAGAATAAAGATGAGTGCTGTAAAGTAATTTCCTTCCTTAACATAACTGATCATTTCTGCTTAAAATCTATAATGTCACTTTAGCTTAAGCAGTAATTTAGTAAATAATTAATGAGCAGAGAATTAAAAATTAATCAGCTTTCTTGCTGAGTCTTAGCGTCAATAATGCTCAGGTTTGTACTAAGGACCGTTCCAGACACCGGAAGCAGAAGGACGATGAGCTAATCCTAAACTGTGGTCTGCACAACCCATCTCATCACTCACATCCAATTTTTAAAAGATTTGCTGAAATTGCTCTTACACACTACAGTCTATGTCCAGACTCAGTACAGGAATTTAATATGCTCATATTAGCATTAACCACAGCGAGACTACCTTCATGATATTGCTGTCCCCTAATTGCATAAACATCGCAGACACATCTGCATAGCCAGCATAATCTGCCAGCACACTGACTGTGTGCAATCGGACTGATCCTCTATAAATGAGGAAAAGATAGAAATTTGAAAACTGCACCATCAACAGCATTTATTATATTAGGAGGATATGCGCTGGCATCCATCTTCCTCAGGGATGTAAACGAGACGTCAGCACGGCGGCTCCTTAAAGACCGGTTACAGCAGATTACACTCAGAAGTTGCTGCTTTACAGTCATTTTCAGATATTTCCTGATTACCGAGTTTTATCCTGCATCCGTCATGAGCAACTCCCTTCACCTATCAACACAACCACAAGCAGATGACACAGGAAGTGATGTCATGTAGCCTCCGATTGTAGAAGGCCAGTAATGATAATGTAGATGTAGCTGGTAGACAGATAGACAGTTAGACAGGCAGACGGACAGATAGGCAGGCAGATAGACAGATAGGGAGGCAGACAGACAGATAGGTAGGCAGACAGGCAGGCAGACAGGAAGGCAGATAGACAGACAGGCAGGAAGAGTCAGAAAGACAGACAGACAAAGTGTGGACAGCCAGTAATGAAAGTGTAGAGGTTGCTGATAGACAGACAGACAGACAGACAGACAGACAGACAGACAGACAGACAGACAGATTGTGGACAGCCAGTAATGAAAGAGTAGACATTGCTGACAGACAGACAGACAGACAGAGACAGACAGACAGAGACAGACAGAGACAGATTGTGGACAGCCAGTAATGAAAGTGTAGACATTGCTGACAGACAGACAGACAGACAGACAGACAGACAGACAGACAGAGACAGACAGAGACAGACAGAGACAGATTGTGGACAGCCAGTAATGAAAGAGTAGACATTGCTGACAGACAGACAGACAGACAGACAGACAGACAGACAGATTGTGGACAGCCAGTAATAAAAAAGGTAGTAGATACACACAGATAACAATAGACAGACACACAGACAGACAGCCAGAACGTAAACAGCTGGTAATAAAAGTGTAGAGGTGGACAGACAACTGAGTGGATGGCTGGATGGCTGGATGGATGGATGGATGGATGGCTGGATGGCTGGATGGATGGCTGGATGGATGGATAGTTAAAGCACAAAAAGATAGACAGATAGTATACAGATGGACAGAGAGAGACGGAACATAGAGACAGAGAGACATCCTTTGGCTTTCAGCAAAACCAGACATAATGCAGACATAATGACACAGGAAGTGATGTAACTTTGCCTCAGATTGTGGACACACAGTAATATATACATTATATACATATATTCTATATACAGACTGACTGACAGACACATGAACAGACAGACAGATTGTGGACAGCCAGTAATGAAAGTGTAAACGCAGCTGAGATAGAGAGATGGACAGATAAAAAGACAGAAAGACAGGCATCAGGCAGGAGGGCAGAGAGATAAAGAGAGACAGACAGAAAGATAGAGCGATAAATACATGGACGGACAGACGAATATCGATAGCATTTTGACCTCCGTTGGGAAATTTGGGAACAAAAGTGAAATAACTCAAATAGTATTAATAAAGATGTTTATATCACAGACATTATAAGATGCCTGTCACATTCCCTGCATTTCTTATTTACATTCACACCTGTGCATGCACACACACACACACACACACACACACACACACACACACACACACACCCGCTCTCAGGAGCAACCCCAAGCATGGCATGGGCTTCTGCATACATTTATATCTTTCCATAAATTTCCATAAATACAGTTTATTTTGTTAATACATAACACATTAATAATTTTTTGTTATTATTATTATTTTTTTAAATAAACTGTATTTCGTCTAATAGCCTAAAGACACTATGGGGCATGCAGTGTCATGTTCAGTAGTGAACAGCACATGGGGGTTAAGAAAGGTCACGGATGCTGCGTTATTGCCTCTAATCCAGTAAGGATTTGGAGAGGGGTCAGAGGTCAAGCGAGAACAACGACAGTGGAGTGGATTTTTAATCTTGCAAAGGCTTTTTTTTTGGGTGGGGTGGGGATAGACACCACTGAAGACCGATAACAGATGACAATACCCAGGTGAACAATATTACACTGCAGCTTATATCTAAACCAAANTCTATTTCAGGAAAAGCTGATTAAAAATATACATATACATAAAAGTCCATCAGGATTTTCCTTTATCTTTATCTTATCTTAAATGATCTTATTATCTAGCTCTAAATCCCACAAAAAACTTACATTTGCATAAAATTAAAATTAATTAAATTTAATTAAATTTATTATGAAAATATTTTACTGAATTATATTATATTTTATAAATTATTCAGCTACAAAAAATAGATAAATAAATATGTTCATAAAAACCATTAATTAAATAACTAATTAATTAGCGGTGGGAAAAATGCTTCAGAAAAAATCACTGAATTATTTTAGCAAAAATAAAGGAACACTAACTAAGCAAAATATAAACATACCCTTAAAATAAACCATCTTTTTAGTCTTTTTCACTCCTGCCTGCTTTTGTATGACAGATCCTCCACTTAAATGCATTCAGTGATGCAGAAATCCACCCATTTCTTTTCCTATTTATTGTCTTTTTTTGCACAAACCCGCGTGCCGCTCCTCTGTGAGTGATATTGGAGCAGAGAGGACAATAGCACAGCGCCAGGCCATTGTTTCAGCCGAGACGAGGAGTACAGTTCACCACAAAGCTGCCTATTGTTCCAGCCAGAAGGCAGATGAAAAAGAAGCCGATAGTAAAGACTGTCTCCTCTCCAGACGACGTCATAATTCTCATTAACTGTGCCAGCCCTTGATACACTGTGTGTACGTTTGTGAGTGTGTTTGTGAGTGTGCGAGTGTGTGTGTTTGCACCTTCTGACATTCGCAGTCTGTTGCATTTTCCCAAAAAAAACGTATTGCGTTTATTCAGCGCTAGACAGCTCGCATATGGCCGAGCGTGCCCGTTCAGACAGGTGAACAGATTCTCTGAGCTTTAGTGAAGATAATTAAACTACCATCAGAACAAAGGCACAGTGACCAGCTGCGTGTAGCACGATGATGGCTCACGTGCAACTATATGTAGTCTGAGGACACATAACCACCACAATCATATGTCCTATTCCAAATTTACCCCCCCTACCCCCACCCCCCTTTGCTGTTATAATAAGCTACACTCTTCTGGGAAGGCTTTCCACTAGATGTTGGAGTGTGCCTGTGGGGATTTGTGCTCATTCAGCCACAGGAACATTAGTGAGGTCAGGCATTGATGTTGGTGAGGAGGTCTGGGGGGCGGTCCATGTTCCAGTTCATCCCAAAGGTGTTCAGTGGGGTTAAAGTCAGGGCTCTGTGCAGGACATTTGAGTTCTTCCACTCCGACCTTCATACACCATGTCTTCATGGAGCTCGCTTTGTACACAGAGGCATTGTCATGCTGGAACAGGTTTGAGCCTCTTAGTTCCACTGAAGGGAAAATATAATGCTACAGCACACAAAGACATTCTATACAATTGTGTGCTTCCAACATAGTTGCAACAGTGAAGTGAAGTGAAGTGACTTTGTGGCCAAGTGTGGTGACCCATACTCGGAATTTGTGCTCTGCATTTAACC
>CM074950.1:23344867-23389819 GCA_037577455.1 Pangasius macronema
GAGCCCACTGTAGCCTCACATTCCTGTTTCACACACAAAGTAAGCTACTTTGACCTAAAAGTGATCTTACATGCAGGCATTTTTTTTCTTTTTTTTAATCACATGGTGTTTTATTGTGCTTGTAACCATAACTCGCAATTTCAAATTATAGGCATATGTTTTTAAAGAGAAATCTTACCCCTACCAAGTTCAAATCAAAGAAAAACCACTGGCAAAAATGTAAATGTATTAAATACGCCACAAGAAATAAAATATTTAATGTGATGTGTATATAATAGCTTCAGCTACCAAAATCCAAAACCACACTACACTCATCTCCACATCGTCATTTGTGTAGTAGCCTAGGAAGACATTTGGGATTGAGTCGAACTGTTAGAGTGGCTTTAAACAATTTGGGGGAAAAAATTAACTGGAATTTAAAAAATAATAAGAAGAAAAAATATTTAAAACCCTCCTACATGAAAAGTTGGAATATTTTTACATGGACTTTTTGGTCCTGTAAAAAAATGACTGCAGGTACACAAGTACAACAATTAAAAACATTAGAAACTGTTATTGCCTCCTTGTCATTTTAATTTTAATGTTTAATTTACAGTGCTATATGTAATATGAATGCATTATGTACTGCTAATGTGGAATAAAATTATAGCCTCATCAATATTCATGTTCATTCGAATGTTAAATCAGAAATATAATTAAATAAATAAGGCAAGTGCAATTGTATAATGTGGATATATAGTGCCTTTATCCAGACTATTATCTTCCGAGGTGATTAATAACCCATGTTTTAGTGTCATTAGGGCAATTAATCTTTGTCTTCACACGACTGTAACTTTCTGTTCGTCCTGTAACTTGACTGGATTCTGTATTGTTTCTAAATCAGTTCTGCTAAAAGCATCTGCCACATGAATAAATGTAAGTGTTAGCATGACAAAGAGAGAAAGAGATAGAGAGAGAGAGANAGAGATACACAGACCATGTCATGATACAACAGAGACTAACTTCCCTCTCTGCATTCAAACAGTGCAACAAAAACGGGCTTTGGCAGCGATTCAGACCTAATTGCAGGCCTTGATTTTTTTTTAAGGGCATTTCATAGCAAGGATGGTAATTAGGTGGACATCCTGGGCTGTGGACACAAACAAAAGGTCCTGAATTTCATTCATTACCTCAGCCTGTAGCTCACGCAAGAACTGGATCCCTTTGACACCAGACAGCTGTAATCAGCTCCACACTAAAGCAGCAATTTGGAATATTTTCCACCCCACGTTTATTCATCCGAGCCTTAGATAACTGTCAGCTAGCAAACAAATAACCATGCTCTGGTTTTGGAATGTATCAAGTAGCTAAAAGACTTACATAACGTGTGCGGTTTTCATGCACTCCCATTTGCTGGCAATTACAAAGCAGCAAAATTATGCATTTTCCCCCCAGAGTGGCATAATGTATTGATTTATGAATATAATAACACATTTGATAGAACCTCAGGAAACAAATGAGTAATTTAAAACACCACAGTGGCGATGTTAATTATGGTTGGAAAATGCGAGATGTCAGTAAATTGGCCTTTGGTGAGCACAAAGTCAGCTCGTGCCATCTGCTGAGCTGGACACGGATTCAGAGGTTGGAAAGTGACCGAGAGTGTGCCATGTTTCTGCATTCTCCGAGAGAGTTCACGCAGAGTCCAGGGTAAAGCAAGTGGAGCGGGAAAGTCAGGTATAGAAGGAATTCAAAAGGAAAATGCATCAAGGGAAGGCTGAAAAAAATGTCAACTCCTTCGATAACATCAGTGGCTTGCTTCAATAGCATGCTTAATTCTCGCTCTCTGCTAAAAAGCTCTATTTAAAAAAAAGTATAACATTTGCATATTTTTTTTCTGTTTCTCAAATGTCAGGAAAGAGAGAAGAGTGTATTCATCAAATTACACGTTCTCCCGTGGGAGGCATATTTGATGGGCAGGTTCTTGTTAAACAACATGTGGGAAGACTGAATGATTAATGAGGAGTAAATCAAATAAGTGCTGCTCGTTTTTCTTAATCAGATCATTTGCCAGTTTATCGTTCGACTTCACCGTTTCATTTTCTTTCACTTTATTGACAGTATCGATGCAACAGCTCTGACATCCTTTTACAGGTCAGTGAGGCATGAATAACAAAGCTGCATATTCAAATCATAGCTGATCCAGAACTGTTTAAATGAACAGATGCTCGAATTTATAAGGAGCAGGAAAATTTCCTGCTAAACACTTTATATCACAGCGCTGCCGAATTCTCTCTTCTGATTCGCCAGTCTAGACAGCGTTGATTCCTTTTCTGTAACAGCAGCTCTGACAATAATTCCAGCTGCAAGGCAAATCATAATATTAATTCTCTCATGCTAATACATTATAACTTCTAGAGTAACAACTTACACTACATATGAACAGCTTTTTTCTTTTTTTTTTAAAAGTGTCTAATCAATGATATGGTAGGCAGAGCTATAACTAAGTTATTAACTTCAAGAGAGAGAAAAAGAGAGTATGTTGAGGAAACTTTTTTTAACTGCTATAATCTAAGTCAGAGGTATTCAAACTGTGGGAAACTGCAGTGGGGTGTGGGTTAGGAAAATGGAGGAAATGGAAAATACCAACAAAAATACCAACAAAAATACCAGAAATTCTGTCCGTATTTGGTGCAAGAGCTCTGCATAGCAACAACGGAGTATGCTGTAATGTACTTCACAATACACCACATACACAGCACCTGATCCGAATAGACGTTCGCTCAAGTGTTCTGAACTCTCTGATATTAACTGACATGCTGTAGAAGCCCCGCCCCTTTCCCCAGTTCACACCAGTAATGTATTGGTCTGTGATTTCTGTGCTTGAAAGACACACTAATGTGGCACTCTCGCCTTCTGCCCGGATACATGAACAATGTTTTAAGGGGGGGAAAAAAGCCACTTTTTGACCAAGGTGGAAAATTTCTTAGTAAGTAATAGGGAATAAAAGTCCTAAAATAAAAAGTAAAAGTCCTCAAAAAAACTGCAAAGTAGGCCTCATGAGGAAAACATTTGAATACTGCTGACGTGAGTGACAACAGGCGTAAACATTAAACATAAGTATATGATGTGTTCATCATATACTGTAAATAAAAAATTGCTAGCGATGTTGTTGCAAATTGTAGCAAGTTGTTGTTATTGGAAAATAGCCCCTGCTTAACACGAGCCCATTGATTATTTTCCCATTCTCTTCCTGTAACAGCATACCTCGCCATGTTTCATTCTGTACTGAACAAATAGTGAGTCAGTCAAAAGGATCGCTTTTGATCGCGAGTCGGCTAATCTATCATGTTTCGTCCTGGGCATCTGCAGCGTGGGCAGAGGCAGGCATTCCAGCCAGTCGGGCTCCAACACTCCCTCCTGACCCTCCTCCAAGGCACTATTAGGAATTAGGCTGAATTCATGGCATAAATATACTATAAATATAAATGACAATGCAGCCACAGCCTTGTAGCCATATGCCAAACTCCAAACTTTGCTCCAAAGGTTTGTAATTTCTCTAGAGCTGCACGATACATCATTTGTTACTTATTCTGGCAATTAATAAAATGATTGTGTGTCTGTGTGAGTCTGTGTGAGTCTGTGTTTGTGTGTGTGTGTGTGTGTGTGTGTGTGTGTGTGTGTGTGTGTGTGTGTGTGTGTGTTGATAAATCATGTCACTGATGTGACAGTTAAATAATTCAACAATTAATTCTGGTCAAATGAATACAGATCATTTTTAAGCCAATCAACGTAGGCCTTTTAAACTAGCATGGACAGAACAACAAGTGATAAAGTGATAAAGTGTAATAGCTTTTCCATATTTTACAGCTTGCAGCAAATACCATAGGTACAAAATGCATTCAAATGATCCACACGTTTCTGACTTTTGAAACGTTCAGCTGGTCACTGCTACTCAGTTGGATTGTTCAGATTTCTAGTGAGACGTCATTGCCGATCATTATTCAATTAGACAATGATTTTTCTGAACAGGCAAAAAAAAAAATCTGAAACATTTTTGCAATTAAGTATAATTAAAGAACCATTTAGGCCAGGGTCACAGTGGATCTGGAAGCCTATCCTAGGAATACTGTGTGTGAGAGGCAGGAATACACCTGCATCTGAGAGCACTTCAGTTCTGCGAGCACTGAGCACTGAGATATACACGCTTCACTCACTGACAGGTTCTACACTGAAGGAAGGTGCCTAGGTACGCAGCACATTTGGAGGCTGGTACCATCATTTTCCCCTTTCACTTCTGGAGAAAGCAGTAATCATGCAACGTAACCCTGTCATGAGTGACGCACATGGGTTTCTTTCACATCTGTAATTCCTTGTAAAGTAACATTGGAGGAAATAACGGAAGACCCATGCAGCTGGCTTAGGTATTGCAGGTTACTAAATGTTTATGCATTGGGATGTTTTGGTTATTTATCTTCCTTTTTCTGGTCGTTGCAACACCGCACATATCCCTCTCATTACTCTGTGTCTCTGTGCTCCCGAGGCAAACATGGAATAAATGTATAGCTACAGCTAGAAATGTGTTTATGAAAGAAAGCAAGTGGTCTGAAGCTTGCACAGCCGCATGGACCAACAGAATGATGTGTGTGGCTCTCCAGGATATGAGCAGCCAGTTGAATATAAAGATTTAATAAAGGGAAACAGAATGATTACAGTGTTCACATTAGTTCTGCAAAACTGATCAACATTGAGGAAATGGGAAAAAACCTTTTAATGAAAAATGAATTCAAAGATCTGATTTACTGTTACCTGACTCCACTGAGCAACTTCCTTCATCATGATAGACAACACCCACGCAGCACTGAGTATGAACAAATTATCTTGCCGAGAACAAGCAAAAGATCAACACAGACCCTGAGGGGGGTTTACTTTGGCTTAAGCTAACATAAGCTGCATTCATCACAGTTCCAGATCTTAACAACTTGGCCCAAGTTCAGATAAACTCCAACATTTAAACAACTCACCAGCAAAAAACTTTCACTTTATAAATCTACACAGCCCACAAACCACAAGTGGAAGAGGGAAAGAAATTGAGGGTAAGTATGAATCCAAACTGGCGACTTCTGCTGATGAAAGCACTTTTTAGCACTTTATCATGTTCTTGTTTGAGTTTTGGCTGCTACCAGATTGATGGATTGTGACAGAAACTAAAATAAATACTTGTCGAAAACCAATCAATCTCCTGTACCACATAAATAGGATTCCTGATTAATACCATCACAAAGTAAAACACAGAGGTTTTGATTTAATGTGCTAAAAGGTGCATCATTGCTCCGTGTATATCGCATTCATTTGTTGTTGCTTTTTGTTACAAGGTGAACATGGGAAAGAATGAGGAAATAGGTTTTATAATTTAGTTTTTGTAGTAGTTTTCTTGAAAAATACTTCAATTTTTTCAAAAAATCCTTTTAAAAATTAAATATTAACCCATGTTCAGTTTGCTAGGTAGTCAGTTTCTATGTGTTCCACCACAAAAAAAATAGAAATGAAACATCCATGAACCTAAATATGAAAAAACACCACAGCCGTGGCCTAATGGTCTGAGAGCCGGACTTGTAACCCGAAGGTCATGGGTTCGAGTCTTGGGATTGAGACCCTTGAGCAAGGCACCGAACCCCCAACTGCTCCCTGGGCGCCGCAGCTAAAATGGCTGCCCACTGCTCCGTGTGTGTGTGTTCACTACTGTGTGTGTGCACTTGGATGGGTTAAATGCAGAGCACAAATTCCGAGAAATGGTCACCACACTTGGCCACAAAGTCACTTCACTTCACTTCACTTACGCATGAACAGAGTCAACCTGCAAGTGCACTAAGCTATGCAGGCTATTCTGTCTGGTTAAGATGTGAAACCTTATTCTGTTTTTATAGGATTAAAATGAGATGAACATATCCACAAATAAATTCTATGTGATAAAAATATTGTTAAATTGCAATGTTTTTCCCTCCTTGTCATCCTCCTTAACCATCACCCTCCTGCTATTTTTAAAAAGCATGTAGTTTTGATCTAGCTATCCATTAATTTTAGCCCGAAATGTAAATCTGAAATGATGAAAAAAGGAAAAATACAAGAGCTTTTTTGTATTCAATAAAAACAAATGACGTCAATGTACACAGACTATCCTTATCCATGCACTCCTGAAATTGACCCCAAAAAAGCTCTGAAGACCTTTTCTTTTAGCTAGATGAGCGAGAAGGGTGGCCTTATTTCCTATTCATAAATGCTGATGTTTACTGCAGCAGAACCATGAGGCCCAATAATTTCGGGTACGCTACACTGCTTTCTCCTAAATTGAGCATCGCCAAATTACTCAGGGATAAACAAGCTTTTTCTCTGCCGCTATCATGCATCAAAACATCTCCCAAGGTCAGAGTAATCAGCCAAGTCTGAAATGGAAAGGAAGCCGAAATGAATTACCTAGCACAACAACTTAAAGAGCCACAACAAAAGTTGTTTACAGTCATTTTCCCCAATTTGCCATTTCATTCACAACTAATGGCATGAGTAATTAATTACCAAAAGTCAGTCATATTAGCTTTACCACACACCCCAGCCTCCACAGCACATGAACTAACTAGCGAGGTTAGTGAGGTCCTCACAGAATCGAGTGCTGCCAGGGGACCCACCATCTGCTGGCTGGCATGTTCAGGCCATATCAGAAACCAGGCCAAGCCACACGTGAAAGTCATGAAAGTCAAATTGGACCGCAGTTCTGTGTTACAATGCGTTGAAGGACACTGGGCTGGAGTGGAATGAAAACCCTGGTGAAGGATTAGCTGTTTTGTTTTTTGTTTTTTTGTTTTTTACCTTAATCCTTTATATAATGAAAACAATCCAGTCTTGCTCAAATTTCTCAGCTATGTGAGAACACTGAAGGCTCTACGGCACAAACTGTATGGGCCTCTTCATATGAATTAGTTTCACTTTTAAAAGTTAAAAGTAAAAATTTAATATCTTTCTTTTCAGCAGCCAGAGTACTTTTAATATGCAATCCTATGGGAAGTGACCGCACGGCAAGCAGAATAGAGCTGTTTTTAAAAATTGCTGCCGCCACCATTTCTGGCCACAGTGGAGCTTCCAAAAGGGAAAAAAAAAGAAAAGCACTAAGTGATGCTAAGCTTATTTTACACCCTACCAACCAGGTGGTAAGTTGAGAGCAAATAAGAAATATAAACAAGGAGGACAAAGTGCAAGTGAAAAAAATCTCTTGTTTGAAATATAAAGAACTGTATAACATACTGAATCAAAAATATTTCATTGTCAATATTCCAATGTTGCAAAATAGCTAAAAATAAGAACTTGTCTATTTTCGGAAAACTCATTCAATCATTCAACTTTCATTCAAACCGGACAGATGAACTTTAGCAAACGAGTGGAAACTGATGTGGTCTTCTGCTGTTGCAGCCCATTTATCTCAAGGTTTGGCATGTTCTGAGATGCTTTTCTGTTCAGCATTGTTGTAAAAAGTAGTTATTTGAGTTACCATAGACTTCCTGTCAGCTTGAATCAGTCTGGCCATTCTCTCTGACCTTTCTCATCAACATAGCATTTCCACCCTCAGAACTGCTGTTCTCTGGCCCATTCTGTGTAAACTCTAGACACTGTTGCGTATGAAATCCCAAGAGATCAGCAGTTTCTGAAATACTCAAACCAGCCAATCTGGCACCAACAATCATGCCAAGTCTTTTTTCCAATAAAATGGTCAGTGGGAGTATATACACTGCCAGCAACTATTATTGCCACAGACCAACAAAATGACAGAGAATTACAATTAAATAAAAAAAGCTAATTCTTATTAACTGCTTGATCTCAGATCCTAATGGGACTTCTAAAGATGGGAGCACTTGGAGTCTAAAGCCATTAAGTCTATAGAAGAAATACTCTTAGACAGTGCTAGTATTAATTGTGAAACTTACACAAGAGCTACATGTGCTCTTAATTGGCGTCATACAGATTTTGGCCTATTCTTTTAGATCTAGATTGTTCTAATAAATTAACATCAAATTAACATCATTTTCAGGATTTCTCAAATCAATAAACATTTCCCTATTCACTTAAACCTTTTCTAACTTTAAAGCATTTAAAATGAGGTCAATTAACTAAAAATGCTAAAATAGAGAATGTTCAAAAACCTTTGACTGGCTATGACTATATTTCTATTTATGTTAGGGGTGTAACAATACAATCCAGCCACGATTCCATTTGATTCACAATACTGGTTCCACGATTCGATTCAATTTTCAGAATATTTTGAACAAAATTTTAATGAAGAAAAAATATTTCCGAAAAGACTGTTATTTCCCAGAAATTTGATTGAATAAACAAAGTCTCTGACCTGGGAAAAATGATCGATTGAAACAGAAGGAACTCTGTAGCAGCGCCAGAGGCGTAAATTTAAACGGAGCTCCAAAGTGGGCTAAAATGACTGACTTCCATGAGCTCTCTCTAGGGGCACTGTGGATTTGGCTGGTGTCATTTGAAAGATACTAAAGAGCTCTTTTATCTGTTATAATGTGGGTGTTTAACCATATAACCTATAATGCATGTCAGTTGCTGTGATCTGGAGCTATCGATCACGTCACAAGTGCAGATGTTTCCCAGTAATTGTGCAGATTGGGACCACTGGCTTTTAAACAGTGCAATTCCATTAGATGCATAATTAACAGAATGCAATTAAATTGCCCATTTCCACGATAAACACTTTTTATGTGTCCTCCCACATAAAATTCAACTTAACTCCACCTGAAAGTCCTCTGGACAGTTGTAGGCCTGTGACTTACAGCTCTGAGAGCTAAAAATTCAACTATAAACACAAAAACACACAAGTGTCACAGTAATTACACCACACCATGGTGCTAACTTCAAGCTAACTGGTAAACATGTATTCACTGAGAGCATGAAAAGGAATCACAAGTAAAGAAAAACACAACATTCAGTCCTGCCAGGTTATTCTATGTTACCGAGATATATAATATTAAACATTCAGTCCATCTACATTCCTCAAGTATTGTCGGAGAGAAAAAAATACGACAATCTCAGATGAGAAAAAATGAATTTGGAAAGCAATTAACATCCTGGGAATCTAGGGCAGTGAAAAAAGGAGACGAGCATCAAAAATGAAGTCATGGGGCATCATGTGAATTCTGTCTGGTTTTCAGGCCTACGTAAATGAAACGCTATTTCACAGCTGATGTTCTGTCATTACGCTCTATTGAAATCCGTGGAGTCAGCCTGAGAGTCATGATGAATATCCTCTCAACCATTTCCTCATGGCCTCAAATGTAAAAGCTTTCCCAAAGTTTCAAATAACTACAAACTCGTTGTGCTTCCTGGAGAGCCTTGCTCTGGGAGATGTCGTGGGCTGACATTCCTCCCACTGAGACTAATATTGAAGCCGTGTGCCAAAAAAGGAGGCAGGAAACTGTAGAAAACTGAGAGAAGAAAAGAGTAGGGGGTAGGTGAGCTGACGCTTGTGATTTATGTCTTGAGCAAAGAGGGATTTCTGCTGCTGATAACCTAATACGACTGAAGGCTTAGTGGCTCGATTGGATTACGACCCATTTCAAAGAGGGGAGCTTTCTGCAGCTGCTGCGCTTTCGCTCCTAAAAATCGCCATCATAGCTAATGAGAGAGCCACGAGTCACATGAGACACAACCCAAGGGTCAGCCATAACAAAATCCTTACACACCCTCTCACTAATAGCTTAACACTCCCCTGAATATGATCAAAATAGGCAGGGCTTTGAGATGTATTATACAGTGGGATCTGAACATCCGAGTCCAAAGAAATGCTTTATTTTATCTTTCACTTAAACATTACTGCCATTTTGCCAAAAATTCCTTATAAGGCTGTATCACAATGCCACTATCTGTATCTGTACCATTTTAGTGCTCCAAATATCTGTATTTCTATCAGGATTTGTATTCAGGTTTAAACCCAAAATGGGCATGGTGTAAACAAGAACACTTTATCGCGTTTTATTTTATTAAACACAAAATCCTTACACTATGCCCCCGGAAACACAGGAAAAACCCCAGAGATAGAAATGCCAGCAGTGCCTGCATGATCTGTGAAGTTCCTCAACCTCAGCTACATCACTCGAGTATGAATAATTATTCTCAAATTGAGCAAATGTGCAATTATTTTTGTTTGTACCTGCACAGGATGAATTTGGTTGACTGTATTTCCCAAAATATAAACAAACTAGCATCCTAATGTAAATCACTGTGACTAGACCAGGCGGTTACTAAGGATGATTGAATGAACACTGCCAATGCAGCACAAGACTTGGTGACAAGTGTTTTTCCAGCAAGCCTTCTATCTGACCATTCACTCGCACCTGTGTAAAGGAAAAAAACCCAGCTTGCAAAACTTTTCTCTTGCATCCCACAGGATCTTGATGCACACTCATAGTCTCAACTCCCTGTAAAACTTTTTTGGAAAAAAAAAAAAAAAAAAAAAAAAAACAATGGCGCACCTCCTTTGATATTTGTAGCTGTATCTGTTTAGAGTGTATTATCTGTTCATCTTGAATAATATGTATATTCATGTTCAATTACATCCCTAATTCCTTCAAAATATTTAGCAGTGGTAGTATTAATCCAAAATAAAAGATTAAAGAGTAACAACATTGAAAATATTAAAACATGCAGCATTCTGATTATGAGTCTATATAAGAGAAATTTGCTTTCACCAATATATTTCGAAGAAATTCTGTGGACATTACGTATATGACCAAAAGTTTGTGGACACCTGACCATCACAGCCATCACGTGTGTTCCTTCCCCAAACTGCTGTCACAAAGTTGGGAGCACACAGTTGTTTAGGATGCCTTTGTATGCTAAAGCATAAATAATTTCCCTTCCCGAGTCCAAACATGTCTAACTGACTTTGCTAAAAAGTCATAGTTTACAATATGCAATAATGCATGGCCAGCTAGTTAGCTAGTTGCATTAATACAGACGAATAAAGTTTCTAACAAAATTTTTAAATGCAGCACATGGTGCTTGTGCCGGCAACAAAAAAATCAGTAAGTTCCTCAAGTTGTGTAAGGGTTCCAGCTAGGACTGTATTGGGTAGCAAGTAGGACCCCGTTACACCAATTTTACGTGCGATGCAAGTAAAACTGGAGTAATGGGTCCTACTTGCTACCCACTCTGAAAGGTTCTACAAAGAATGGTTCTCCACAAAAAAAAAAGCAAGCCAAGGAAGTCTTTAGTGTTAGAAATGTAACTTTTTTCCCCTAAGATGCTCCCAGCTGAATAACGTCATTTTTCACAACACCTGATATCTGAATCCGAGCGTGGTTTACTAACGCTAAAACTAGCGAGGGAAAAATATTCAAAGCTATTTTTATTCTGAGAAATAATATATGAAGTGGACATAAAACAAATCTGTTGCTCAACCCAGACATCTATTTAAAATGGATCACGTTCATAATATTGTTTGTGAAATGAATCTAGCATTGAAAGTAATATATCACAATAACATTTTATTAGGAGATCAATAATATGTAGCCTGCAGCATAAGTGCTGCAATGAAAAAAAAAATCCCCTGTATCAATTCCTTGTCCCTGTATATGCTATTTCCTGTCTACCAGCCTTCAGAATACAGAGAGAAAGACTACAAGGAGGCTTGGGTCTGCCTACAGAAGTGAAAGAAAGATATAAAATAAACAGGAGACGACACTTTTGTGTCTGCAGAAATGACCTGATGTAACCTCACACTCCATAAATACATGTTGAAGGATAGGGGAGCGTTTGAGACTTGCGACTCGAAACCACCTCCGTGTGCGAAGCTGCTCTCCAGGGGAAAAAAATTGTTTTTAATGTTCGCATAAAACAGAAACCACAACAGTGTTTCACATTGCTTATGCAAGACGGGTCAGTATTAGACTGTTATGCAGGTCTGCTGTCTTTGTAGAAGATAAAGGCACACAGGATTTAATGTCTTGTCTAAACCTGTTCTTCAAACCTGCTGACCTCATGAGTGCTCATAAGAATTCAAACGAGTTAGTAAAAAAAAAAAAAAATTACCTCTAAAGGAGCCTTTAAAGGTTCTGTAGAAAAACCTTTCAGAAAGGTTCCAAGTTCAATCATTTTTGGAAACACCTACACCAAGTTAAACAAAATCTTTAGATTGTTTTTTTTAGATATATTTAAGAGTTCTTAGCTTCATAAAAAGGTTGGAAAAAGGAAGAACTTCTCAGAAAAGGTTCCAAGTTGAACCCTTTTAGAAAGCTAGAATCATTAACCATCCAAAACCTAAGAAACTTTTTTTTTAACTGAATGTAATTTTTTTAACTCAATGTTAAGTGAATGAAAAACTGTTAAATCAAGAACCATTAAAGTTTTTTCGTTTTTTTTCCAGTTGTTCATCTGGCAAAACCTTTAAGAGGTCTATTAAACACCATACCATACATTTCTCTATTCCCCTATCAGAAAGGGTTCCAAGTAGATCCCTTGCAAAGAATTTTTTGAAGAACCACTGAAAGCTTTTAGAAAGCTAGAGTCATTAACCATCCAAAACCTAAGAAACGTTTTTTTAACTCAATGTAATTTTTTTTAACTGAATGTTAAGTGAATGAAAAACTGTAAAATCAAGAACCATTAAAGTTTTTTCGTTTTTTTTCCAGTTGTTCATCTGGCAAAACCTTTAAGAGGTCTATTAAACACCATACCATACATTTCTCTATTCCCCTATCAGAAAGGGTTCCAGGTAGATCCCTTGCAAAGAAATTTTTGAAGAACCACTGAAAGCTTTTAGGAAGCTAGAACCAATTCAAAGAACCCATTACAAACTTTTTCTCAACTGAGTATAGGTGAAAATAAAATGTTAAATCTAGAACCACCATGAAATTTTCAGATGTACATCTGGTGGAACCTTTAAAAGGTCTACGGAGCACCATAATGCAGAGTTTTCCCTACCATAAAGGTTCCAGGTAGAGCAAATCTAAGAACCTTTACCTCTCCAAATAAATTCTTGAAGAACCACTGAAAGCTTTGAGGGCACTAGAACCATTTACAATCCAAAGAACCCCTGAGAAATCTTTTTATATTGAGTGTACGTGCTGTGCTACATTCTTAGGGGGAAAAAAAAGCCTTTCATGGTTCTTCAGGAGGTCCTTTGGATAGTTAAGTGTTCGTAGCTTCATAAACAGGTTCTGCCTGAAACCTTTTCTGATAGGAAAATATTCTACAGTATGGTGCTTCATAGAACCTTTAAGCCTTCCAACAAAAGAACAACTGAAAACCCTTAATGGTTGCACTTTCTTCATAGATCTTTTAAAGGTTCTACCAGAAGAAAAAAAAATGGAAATCCATCAATGCGAAAGGATCTGGATTTAACCACTTTTCCACCAGAATGTAGTGCAGCACCTACACTCAGAGGTTTCTCAGGGGTTCTTTGGATGACTCTAGCTTCCTATATTTCTTCCTATAACGTAAGAAATATAATTCATGGTGAAAATGATCTAAAACTGGACTGAATTTAACAAAGAAATGCAAATGCAAGTGATAATTTGGTAAACAATTCGGTGTCCCAATTTGGTGTCCCAATTCCCTATACCCTAAATGTATTTTAGAAAAGGCAATTTTTGATGGAACCAATAAAAAAAAAAAAACACTTTATTATCAGAAAAGGTTCTCAGTAAAAGCCCATTTAAGTAGGTACAACATATACCCAGTTTTAGAATCCTTTTTTTCCTAAAAGTCAAATTTGTTCCTTGTTATGGTTATGGCAAGAGGCGAGTTAGTAGTAGTTGGTTTTCTTACAATGTATTTCATATGAAATTCAATTAAATCACTCATCTTTTAAAATTCCTACAAATACAAGGCTGATGTGTGGACTTGAACATATTTTCCTCAACATCAGAGGAAAAAAAGACAAATGTTGAGACATTCCTCAGTCATCATAATCACAGGAAATGTCTGATTTCCTCAGTGGCATTTTCATGAGGGTCATCTGGAAGGCACATTCTGATGCAATGTATCTTAAAAATTAGCATCGCTAATCGAGGCAGGAAAGAAAGCAGCAGCTGGCAGAAGGAATAAATCCACTGCCAAAGTGGCCACTCAAGAAATCCGGCAAGGTGGCTAATCCAATTAGCTTCCATTTGCGTTTTTTTTTTTTTTTAATTAATATTGAATTGTCATTAATGAACAACAAAACAGTTTGGCATGATGAAAAACATAAAGAACGGATGGGACAGACAGAAAGAAATGGAATGGAATGGATAAATAAAACTGCTTGGTAGATGCTTTTTTGCTAAAGATGCTTCAGCTGGACATTTCAGCATTAAAGGCTGAAAAAATGAGAAGCAGAGGTGAAAAAAGCGCTAACTGAAGCATTTTAGAGGAGGCAATTTAGCAATAAAGGCACACTCAGCCGATAGGTTTAAGTGTAAGTGATACACAGAGGTAAAGCAATGACACTGTGTTTAAAATTTTCACTGTCAGCTCGGCAAAGTGCATTTCCCCCACAGGAGCACGTGATCATCGGTGAACGCTATAGCTGAAGGTTAATAAATTGTGGAGGGCGAGTTTTCTCTAGAGACATAACGTTTAGTATTACACCTTATAAACAGCGATGGCTGGTCAAAGTATTGAATGGAAGGGATCAAACAAATTCTACTTCCTGTAAGTAAGTCAGCACTGCTATTATGAAACCATTATGGTCGAGCCTTATAGTAGCAGCATTGCATTCGTTCACTTTCTCACTACTGTTTGCTTTGTTTACATTCTCTCTCTCTCTCTCTCTCTCTCTCTCTCTCTCTGTCTGTCTTTCTTCTGATTGGCTGTGGCTAGGGTGTGAAGATTTCATGGTTACTTATGGTGAATGATCAGACAGTTACCTCACCTCTGATTTTTCAAAACACTGATTAAAGAGCATATCCGTTTTTTTCCCACAACATGCCACTTTTCCTCTCAGCCATTCTCTATTTTATCCTAAAATGATACAGCGATTAAAAACTGACAAATGTACGAGATTTTATGGAAACGCCTTTCTCAAAAAGTCCTTTTTTTGGATTGAATTACACGGGGAGGCGGGGTAATGTTATTATTACCAGAGTATCTCTGGGATTTTAGTCCCAACCAAATCCGTCATAACATAATTTTATTTTACCTTCTACAAAATGCCCAGTAGAAATAAACCTATGTAATATATCCTGTCTGAACTGACATGTTGGTAAAGATTCCATTGTGTCCTGTGGGAGAAGAGAACAGAAACCAAATACTGACCAAGTTTTGACTGCAGAACAGTAAAATATAGACAAATTTTTAAAAGGACTTGTCAGAGAAGTGTCACTTCTAGGGGTTTTAGGTAAGATACTGAGTTCCTAGCAAAGGTTAAGCCAACATACGTGTTATGGTCATGGTCTACTAATCGCAACTTCAAGTCCATTGCTCAATTAATACCCTGAAGCCATGGTATTTTTAGACTAGGGTACCACAGCATGAGAATTATTACAGTAACACCTCTAGCTACGGCTCCTGCCAATCACAGGGTAGTTTAACATATCTGAGCAGCTGTATGACATATGCATAGAAATTCCCAGTGATTCCGACCTGATGCCCCTGATACAGTGCTGACTGAATTACTATTACAGTTCTGCCATGGTATCAGTTGTTCATTACTATGAATAACAATGCAGTTATAAAAACATCCGTACCTGATGATTCACAAAATACTCAAGGCCTTTAATCTGCAACTGATTAGCTCTAGGATATTTTTAACTGAATTCTGCCTTACTCGCAAGCGGCTAAAAAAACAAACAACAATCTGGTTTTAAAAGAGAAACCATAACAAAAAGTGTGCAAATGTTTGCAAGATGTTTCACCAGGGGCCTGCGACAGACACACTGATACACAACTGATGTGTTGAGCCATTAATCTCCCTCGCCATGTCCTCACCATCTGTGTCATCTGAAAGCTCCGGCTCATCTCGTGTTGACTTATTTACTATCTGCTGCGTCAGGACTCAGGCAACATAAACTACAGGTTTACGAGTCTGTACACATGTGGAGTGGCTTTCTCACAGCGAGTCTCTGAGGGCCTCTTCATTTCATATGGGGACAGCATTAAACACACAACACGCACACTCGCACACAGCAAAACAGCGGTGTTTCAATAAGTCAACAGTTAGGCCCAAAGTCTTTTCACTTCTGCCCACAGACCTCGGTTTTAATTTAAGCAGACAGCATTTGGAGTAAAAGTGTTTGTTTGAAGTGGAGCATTTTCGAGGCATTTTGATATTTAACTCTTAAAATGGCCAAAAACGTTGTTTGCACAAGACATGTTGTTTCCAAGACTTGATTTCTTTCATTGTACATTTTTACACATCTACCCTTTTTATTCATTTAACTCATACTCACTACAATTTGTGAGAATTGTCAATTTTGGGCACAATATTCAAGTTTCTAGTTTGCTTTAATGGGTTCACCACAAAGTTCAACATCTGACTCTTTCCTTACCTTAATAACCATCATATATTTTTTAAAAAATTAGGTGTGTGTGACGCTGAAAGGAAGCTGTACTTCGATTATACCTCGCAAAATTGTTTAAAAAAAATGCAGACACGTGCAAGGACAATCAACAGAAAGATAGTTTGAAAAATAAGGCAGAACGGCCTTAAAGAAGGCAGCGTATGACATCTGGCAGAGTTACAACAGATCTGTCAGTAGACAAGACACAAATATGTCAGGAATGGAACATGATGGCATGTGCTGATATAGGAGAACAATTAACGATGGAGGTGTGATGTCATTACCATCACAAAGATGATTATTATTATAACCACATTTCCTGAACTGTTTTATTCCTCATATACCTCAGCAATTTGCCAATTTTTTTATTATATAAAGGGCACATAATATTTTTTTTAGCAATTTGATCCATTTTTATCCATTTACAGTTACATTTAATGTTGTCCGTGAAACAAGTTATCACTTCCTGTTATAGCTGCTATAAACAGCCATTCCTGTGTCAACATCTCTTTTTTCTTTCTCTTTGTCAATTAAAAAAATGCAGCTTGTCATGTTACTACAAAAAAAAAACACACACACAAAGTCTATAAATGCTAAATAAATGTCTCCTTACAGAAAACCTATCCATATCAACAATTACACACTTTATAATTAGTTTCTGCCATACAAGTGTCTGTGGAAGTTGTTACTATAGAAATGCTAATGTATTAGCATGAGCACATTAATATAACCATAAATTTAATCAGCTTAAACGTCTGACCAATCAGATTCAACAATTCAGCAGCGCTGAGGTATAAAGAATGTTTACACATTGAAATACTAACTTTGATGTACTAAAATTTTATTTATATAAATTGTTCACTATATAATATTTAAACACGATTTAACTCTTTGTCAGGTGTGATAATGAAGGAACACTGGTGAAATCCAACACAATAACTCTCTTGTTGCTATATATTAAACTTCTTTGTCTTCCTTTTGTCCAACATCTATGCAAACGATATCACTAAACTGTTTTGGATAATGATATTATAATTGAAAGCCTAGAGATGCATTGATTAGAGCACATTTTAAACTGAGTATTAGTTTCGAGGGCACAGTAGTCACTTTTGCACTACACTGCATCATTATTATGTGGCACTTGAAGAGGATCCTCAGGGTAAACAAGCTTTATTGATATGCGATATAACAGAAGAAGATAGAGTAGTTTCTGGGTCTTGATTCGGAACAGCGATGTATGTTTCAAAGCTCTGGATAAAATTGCATTCTGTGGTGCATAAATCTTTATTAAATCCATGCTTGGAACAAACGATAGTTGTATTATTCTGCAGTAATTAAAGGAATCAGGGAAAGAAATTTATCATGTGGACATAAATGAAAGAACACAAAGGAATGAAATATAAATCATGGAAAAAAATGATTCATCTCTTCCTCATAAATTAAAGAAAATGGGGGAATGACTTATTTATCTGGTGTGAATGAATTGGAAAGTGAAAGAACAAATCATTTATCCTGTGCAGATGAATTGGAAATGGATGCTTCCTGATATTTATTTTAGTAACTGGGTTCTGAAATATCGGAGATCTACTGAAGCTAAACATGAACAACTGTTTAGTCTATTACAATCTCATCATTCAGCCATCTTCAGGAAGCGCTGTATCCTGGTCAGAGTTATGGTGGATCCAGAGGTTATCCCGGGAACACTGGGCGTGAGGTGGGAATACACGCTGGATTGGATGCCAGTCCATCACAGGGCACCATGCATGCACACATTCACACAATAATTCACACCTAGGGACTAATTCCACCCACCAGCATTTTTTCAGGAGGTGCTTTAAGGAAAATTCCACTGTTTTATTTATGGTCCAAGCTAGAAAATGCGCTGCCCATGATTTAAAACATCAAGTGGTAGAGTCTGTCTCAATACCACTGGAAGCTGAATCTTCTTCTCCTTGTCTTATCTAGCCAAATCTCCCTACAGTGATACTTAAGGTCAAATTTACTTTCATTCACGACTCCACTCGATTATTGCACGACAGCGTCCAATTCCCCCGATGCTTTTATTCTCTGGGGCATTCGAGCACCTCTTCACCCTCGCCAACACAACTCACCACTTTCTATTGACTGGAGTGCAGATTATAGCACTTTTAATACACCACAGACATTCAAGATTAAGCACTAAGGGACACGCTTGACAAAATCCAATTTCCTCTCACCATTCTGTCCTTCTCTCTTGGACAGATTTGAAAGTTGGAATTTTTGAGAAATGGAGATGGGACTGGAGGGTACAAGAGGTGCCAAAGCAATAAAATACCACCAATACGGGTGTATGTGGGTAAATACTGGACGTCCTGATTAAACTGAGCTGTTAAACATTATTCACACTGTGAGGCATGCATGGCTGATTTCCATTCCCTTCCTGTGTCTCCATGCTAGTGCAGTAACTCAGCTGACTAGCTCTTACACTCTACATCCCTTAATTTGATTTATTTTCAACAGGCTTCCTCATTATGTTTCGGGAAAGTGAACAACAACCGTAGCGAGCGTATGAGGCATAAGAGGATGGCCTGAGGTTACTGTGCGGATCTCTTGATTACAGGAGGAAATGGTGTGACCTCAGTTAGCCCCAGAGAAAAAAAGAGTGCAAAGAGGCACGTGCTCATGGGTCGAAAAAAGAAGAGGCAAGCAAGGTGAAGGAATCTATCAATCAATCTACTGAGATTAAAAACACCACCATGGGGCTTTTCGCTACTCAATAACAGGCACATATTACTTTAAACTAGTGCAGGGTGGTAGATGGTATGGTATTAAAATCACAATACACTTTTCACAGGTACCATCTACAAAATGTGTCACATCCGATATACCAGGGATAATATCTTTAGCCCTGTAGCTAGGCTCTGGTCTGATGAGCTGCCTTCAGCTAAATAATACATACACATATGTGACTGGCTGCAGCAGAAGATCTTAAAATTGATGCTCGCTCTACCATTTAAAGATGATCTCTGTGCTGTGATGCTTTTACAACAAACTGAATTAAATATTACTTTGAATTATAGGTCAAATCAGTTGAATGCTGTTAATGTTTTATACAATTATAGATGTCAGTATGATTCCAAGATTATCCTGCATTGCAATTTCTTTTTTAAAAACTGAATTACAGTCTCCTTTTTCTGAAATTTCTGAAAATATATAATACTATCGGAATACGATGTTTAAACATGGATTTACGCAAGCAGGCCCAAGTCTCTCCAACCCAGCACCGTAACCCCACAGGTACAGCAAAGCTTCCATCAAATCAAGTGGACTTTCAGTGTCTCAGCCAGTGGTACTCACTACTTGAGTAAAGTAAAGTGCCGCCTGAAGCACTTGAGATTGGACTCTGATTTAGCTGAAGCACCAGATGTCAAAGCAAAGATGCTGACAGGGGAAGGGGAGATCGCCACTCCCCATCTAATTCGTTTGGAAGGAGCGGACTTGCCCAGCCAAAAGGGAATGTCAGCGAGCCGTAAACACTTCCTGTCAGGAAGAGAGCGCTTCCTTAATCCTGGAGCAAAACCCTCTTGGCCTTTATTTCCAGCAACTGAAAGCAAAACGACGCCTAGTTTACTTCATCCACCTCCGCATCAGCCAGAAACATGCTTTTAAAAAAAAGCTGGAATATGTTCCGTAGTGCTATTTTATGACTTGCTATGTGGCCTTGATCATAAAAAAAAAACACAACCAGCGTCCATGTCTAGGTAAAAGTTTGGTATCGTAAATATGTTGAAACAATGTGTAGGCATTTAGCACTAGAATTAGTTCTGATGTGTAGCCTAAATATAGACATAACTCCACAACGAGGCTTCTATCCAGGCTAAAAGTAGAGGTCAAAGCTATTTTTTGACCAAAAACCCTGACTAAGGATAGCTCCTCCTATGAGATTCACAAGCCAATTACATAACCAGAGGCGTCCATGTGCTCTCACATGAGGCCAGGCTCCATGTTTCCAGAGTTGTGGTTAAAAATATCTCCAGTTCCTCACACTCCACCCGCACCACTGGCCCTTTTTTTTGGTATTTTCCATTTTCTGCCAGTTTTTCTCTTCTATCCTCTGGACAGAGATGCAACTCCAAGCTTGAACTAAGTCCCGGTGCTCAGATTATTTGTGTGTTCACCTCATACGCACTGTTCAGGAGAGCTTGTATGACCCTGAGCAGATCTCGCTGACTGAAGGGGAGTCCTAGTGGAGCCTTTAATCTGGGACGGAAAGAGGAACGACCGCAGTTTAGCTCCATTTAACCTGGATCGTGTTTAGACACAGGTGCTTGAGGGACAACTGCATAAATCTTAAATTTAGGTATCACACTCAGGCCTGGTAAAACATTACAAACTCTCATGACCTTATCCACAACACATTTCTAACCACAGTGATGGCAACAACCTGGTAGTATTTAAGCTGGGTGGCGTCATCCACAACCTCAGAAAGCTTATGAATGAAGCTATTTTAGCTCAGAATTTCAAGCATTCCTGTGAAACCAAACCACGGTTACTCCTGACTCGTGGTCATGCAAGGGAGGAGTTTTCTCCCTCATTCAACCGCACTGACACTTCCAGGAAGGATGAGCGTGAATTATGAAGAAAGGTCTTGTCCAAAAATTCACGTAGGAGTACTCAGAGTTTTGTTTTCTTCGCAGTGGAGCAAATGTCATCCATCTTGTCTAAAAAAACAGCTACAGATTCCTGGGATATTTGAGCAAATACATGTAATCACTCAGTCTTCTCGAGAAGGCCAACAGTCTTGTATCTTCCCTTGACACATATTCAATTACATTTCACAAGTTCTCACAACGGCAACAATAAACTCCCTCATAACAGCAAATGTGTGCTCACTGTTGCCATAGTCACTGAGAAAACCGGACACATGTTTTGTGGCACCAACAAGCTAATTTTATGGAAAAAAAAACACCACATATTCTCTGGCATCCTATCACCAAGAGTTGGAAATTATATCTAACAAGCTTTCCCTGTAAAAAATAATTATAAAATAGACATGCCAAAGCTTTAAAGATTCCCTCAAGTAAGTTAGATCTCATAATCCCAAAGAACATCCCAATTCACCGAGGCTCAGCAATTTAGCTTATGAAATTAATAGGACATCAAATTGAAATGTTAATTAGGTAAGGAATAAAATACAACTGGGCGTACTGTTATAGAAAAATAATCAGCGATGAGGCGCTACAATGCAGCACGAGTTACTATGACGACCCTAAAGTTGATTATTTTCCTATAAGAGCACTTTCGGAAGCGTTTTATTCTCTTATACCACAACAATTTGTACGTTTTATCCATTTATAGTCACATTTAATGTTATAGAATGTCCACAAAGCAGGTTCCTATTATGACTTGCGCTATGGTAGCTATAAACAGTCATTCCCTCACCAGCTTTCTTGAAGTTAATTAGATGAAAAATTGCAGCTTGTAATATTTCCAAGAAACTGGAAAGAACAACGTCTTCTGTCCTGAAGTATTTGAAGTGTCAGAAAACTTAGTTACAGTTTAGTACCTATGATTGTTACAAAGCACTGACACTAGAGACTCCTTCCAAAAATGTTAAATAAATGCCTCCTCATAGAAAATTTTAGCACATGAGCAGGTGAAATCTGTTTATGTGGACCATCCGCCGTAGTGGCCGATCCACCTAATCTGACTGAATTATGGGTAATGCAGTTGCCCTTTGAAGCCTGTGCTCAAAGCATGATTCAGGAAACATGAAACGTGGTATATTTTGGTGTTAACTTTCAGTAATGCCTGGATTCTGAAACCTACCAACAGTGGTATAAATTGGGTAAGACTTGTGTAATAAATGCTGTAATACTGGGAGTGTATTTTAGCTTCGTGCTCATTTTAACTATAAATGTTCAAAGTCATTATTTTACCAGCTTTGCTATGATCTCCATGTTATGACCGTTGGGAATCCAGCCATTCTGTATCTGGATAAGAGTTTAACAACATGCATTTACACCTGGCATTCAAATAAGTCCTCAGGCAGCTCGATTGAAGTCTGATTGCTGCATCAGGTAATATGTAAATCCACTGATAACCCTTAACCAACTTCCTGTATTGTTCCTTGTTTCCTGTTGTTTTATGCAAAAGATGGTTGTCACAACAAAAGTTGTCATTTTGCATGCTGTTATTGGTGTCTTTAAACTCGGAGGAAGGCAGCAACTTCACAGTCACAGGCTGTTTAACCATTTAATACTACACTCACATTGTGCAACTATGATCATCTTTCATGATTACTGTATGGTGATCATGAAGGTCACATTAATGAAGGAACAATGCATTATGGTGTTTCTCACAAAATAATCCTGGGTGGCAGTGGAGTCTGAGGTTTGGGTGATGCAGGGATGAGGAGGGATGACTGGAGGGTGTTAGACTACACCATTCGAAGTGAACTTTGTTCATGTTATGGCCTAAGTGGAAACAAGTGGAAAGTCAAAACTTCCTGGAATCTTTAAATGCAATTTTTGCGCTTTTGGGGGTGACCAGAATATAAAATATATGTAGAACTTTACTTGTGGTTGAGAAACATGCAAAAGAAGAAGAGCTTTCAGACCTATATAGTAGAAAATGTAACATTTTCACAATGTGGAGGGTTTTCCCAGGTGTGAGAAAACATTTCATGGGGCTTGGTCATCAAATGTGGCTTGAATAATCAGGTGTATTTATACCTGTATAACATCTGGCTGAAGTTTTTCTCCTTAAGCTACACCTGCATTTTGTGTATATAATCCTGACAGTCAAGCCACATGAAACAACCAGGTTCTACATAAATAGGGTCACTGATTATTTCCATTGTCTCTCTTTTGTGAAACCAAAAACAAAATGTACCCCTCTTAGGTAGCAGCTCTGTTTGAGGGTGCATTACTCTGGGCCATTTAAGAAAGCATGGAAGGAGAATAATCTACAAAAAAAAGCCACTGAGAATGTCTCACTAACATGTCAGAAAGATTAAGAGAGTCAGCTCAACACTACAGGCCTAAAATCTCTTCTATAAATGGATATTCAAGCAAATATTCAAAGAAGAATCCTGCAACATACCCGAGGGACTGCAACACTTTGCTCATGTTCTGACATAAATACACCTTCGAGCCAAGATATAAAAAAAATAGAGCTGTAGCTGACTATGCAATCAAGCTACGTTACCCCAAAGCTAACACAGTTATGGCATGTCTTCATTTATTAGTCACATGGTGGATCATTAAATGTAATTAGTTTAACAACAGAATAGCATCTCTAGCACTATAGCAGGGTTTTGGGATGTGTGCCAAATACTTGCAATTCCATGACATATTTTCACCTTTCTATTTTTCCATTCTCTTTTAATAAGAATCAATCCACTCAAAAAAAAAAGCTTACATCAGCTTTAGGTTTTAAACCTGAAAGAGATGTAAATGGAATACCTGATTACTGCTATAGCTCCCAGAAGGCCATAAGATGCATCTACATCTATTAAGCCACTGCTAGACACTTGATCCACCTTTTATGTCACAGCTTCACTCGGCTTTCCAGAAGACTTAACACACTATTAGTAAAACAAACACATCTTTGCTAATCAGCCGTGGTGCTCTGTAGTGTTCACTCTATATAAATATTGATTTTATAAATATTGATGTAAACCTTTCATGCTAATGTGAACTTAGAATCCACACCACATAGTTAGCATTACTGTAGTCTCAACTAGGGATAGGCACAAGTATTCAAAATAATAACAGTGATCGATTATTATAAAAAAAAAAATAATATTAATATATTAATAATAATAGTCATTCGTATTATGGCAAACAGTCATTCCAAGAAGGAAGCTATAACTTTCACTGAAAATGTTGTGATAAATTGCAGTAGCAATCAGGACCGAAAGATATTTTAAGCCAAGCTTTACTGCTAGCTAGCTAACTGTTGCTTCAATATCATGCAACAGCATACGGAAAATACAGTGAGTGCAGATTATACAGTGCAAACTGGTCATATTACTCTTTTACAGGTTGCTAATCAGACCTGAGTAAATTTTTACCTCAGTTTGAGCAAAGTGAATTAAGATTTTCCCTCAGCTGCTATGCTACTGTGTGACTAAAAGCCAAATATTAGCCAAAGACTTGCTGACATTAAGTCTTGTCTTGGTTATACGGAGCTGTTGAGAGACCAAACTCAGCCACTTTTCCAGAAATCATACAGGTCACTAATCAGACCTGAGTAAATTTTTTACCACAGTTTGAATGTGAAGTGTTTAGCTCAGTTTGGTGCATGATATGCTAGGAGAGTGTGTCTAATAGCCAAAATGCTAGCTGGCGTTAAGCCTGTCATGACTACAACCATAATTTGTTATATATAGTTGTTGAGAGATCAAACTTTCATCAACCCAGAGTCTTGTTTTAACCTCAGGTAGATTTATGAGCTATGGTAGCAGAGTGTGATTAAAAAGCCAAAATATTCGCTAAAGACTTGCTTTTGTTAATTTTTTTGTGGATGCAAACATACATATATATATAAGCAATTCACTAAAACTGACTTCTACTACTGCTTGTCACATGTTTAATTCCACTGCTCTATTTGAATGATAAAGTAGCCTGAAAATTGGCATTAGCACGATTGCACTGCCAAATGAGATAAACACACAGCCACACCTGAGAGATAAAAATGTAAACAAAGTGCTGGGCATGTGCAAGGTCAGGCGGTGTGTGAATATGTGCACGTGTGTGCTCGTTTGCATTTGTGGAGTTTGTTTGCTCCCATTATCTGCTGTTTATGTTTGACTAATTCACTTTGAGAAGTCCTTGAGCACTTTGTGCTGAGCGTGAAGAAAGTAGAGTGTGTGCACTGGGGGTGCAGTGGTGTTAATTAGCACTACAGCAAGATGCTAATTGATAATCTACTAAACTCAGTCACTCATGAAGGCCTGATTGTTATAAACCAAAACACATTAAGAGTAATAATTCCAAGAGCTAAGACCTAAACCATGTTGAACGGTTAAGTCTGTGTGCCACGCCATGCATTTCAAATGCTAACGATGGCAATAACAATCCTATATAGCTTCATTTCCACCTCAAATCCTGCCATCACATTACAGTCCGACGAGCTTCCGTTAGTCATTCGGCCTTTTAAAGTAAACGTGTCTGAAGAGCTCTGAAAGAACTAAATGAAGACTCTGTTGCTGTTGTTTTCAAGCTCACTGTTATACAAAGTGAACATGGCTATCGGCATTCTGAGCATTAAGCAAACGGTTGTATAATTAGCCTCCACTACTGAAGTAATGTAATTATCACTTGGCCTTTGTGCAGTCTCTAGAGGATGAGTGTGTGTCAGTCTCTCGGGACCAACATGTGATAGCCAGGCAAATATGACTCATTAATTACAGTAGGTATGACATAATGTTCCTTTCCTTGTTCATACTAGTTAATGTATCAGTGATTGATTTTGACATTCCTAAAATCCAAAAAAACCTTAAAGGTAGAGTCAGTGTTTCCGGTACAGCAATTCTACAATATACCTTTCTACAAAGTTTACACTGTTTTTGCGTGTGTTTCCAATGTTCAGCACCATGTAATTCACTGATCTGGGTAAACTGGCCTCTCCGGTTCAACGTTAATAACAATGTTCGCCAACATACAACAACATTCCCCGACTCGTTTCAGGGTTTAGGCATTACTGTCATCCAAAGACAGCCGGACTCCACTTATCTGAAGACAAGAGCCGGATTTTAATTACGCACACCATCATTTCCTAATGTGGTGTTGGAACAGTACACAAAAATTCGCAGCTAAACTAGCCAAAATCACAATTTACAGATAGAACTGCAGTCCAAGCCACAACATAGGGATAAGATACATGTAGATGTGCTGATTTGTGTTAGTCTTTTTGTCTAGTACATTTCCCCTTAAAAGCCCCAGGGAGCCAAAACCTTGGATTGCTTTCTAATGAGGTTAATGAACATAATGTGTATGTGGAAAGTCTGAGGAATTGGTCATTTTCCACTGTCTACATGCATTTTGTCAAAACTTCTCATCTTCTGATGTAAAGTGGGCAGGGCTTATTTTAAATAAAGTTTGCTTAAGCTGTACCCTCCCCTACTACAAGGCTAAAGACAAGTCTCAACCTCAGACCTTCCCCCCAATGGCCCACAGAGCATCCAATATCTTCTGGACACTTTTCTGGCCACCAGCTTTAGAATCTTGACGGCTACATGTTTTCTGCGTGTCCGTATGTTTTTTTTTATTATTTCCTTCCTGTGGAACACCAAGACACAAGGAGCATTTAGGAGGAAGATATAGTCACTGGGTTGAAAATGTCCACAGCAACCTATCAGAATTTTTTCAACAGTTTTTTTTTTAATAGTTCATGGTGAGTACGCATAATGGTGGTTAAACGGTCCATCAAAAGGCTTCTTCCTGTAAAAGTAGGTGGTTCATAGTCATGTTTATTCACAAAACATACCAGACTCTTTAACAAAAGCTAGAGATCTGGCTCACCAGACTAGATGTCAGGCACCAAAAGGAGGGGAAGTCCTGAATGATTCAGGGGCCCAGAGATAAACAAGAGCCCTAGAGCATGTGTCTTAAGGCAGAGACTGTTGGAGTAGGGTCAGGTTTCAGATTTTCGTCACAGGGCCTCAACTCTGATCCAAGTAGATTGCCATGCTTTCATAGCCTATTTCTAGAGCCATGCTCAACGGTACAACATAACAATACAACTAATTCAGATTTCCTCATTGTGGAGTATCTTTATAATGGTATACCACCACACTTTATTCTTTATACGTGCAATTCTAAAGGGAAAAATAAATAATTAATATATAAAGTTCTGGAAAATGCTGATAGGGAATGATTAAAATCCTTCACATCCATCATCACACTGAATAGACACACATAACAGCAGACTGTGTGTGCCTCAGGGAGTCAAACACAAATGCTGCACAATGGCTACACGTTACAACACACTGGAGAGTTTGCTGTGAATATCATTTAATCACTTCCAACCTCAGCCATAACAAGCAACATTAGAGCAAAAAAGCTGCACAGGCAGTCTGTTGTACTGTAATTCCATGTGTGAAAAAGCTTCTATTGACTTGCTAGCAAAAATAAATTAGGAGGACTATTATGGAGGGGGCCTAGGGGTGTTATGGTACGAAATTTTCATGGTATGATAGCCTAGTCTAAAAATATTATGGTATTAATTGACCATTTAAAAACACACAAGCTGGTGAAAATTAAAGGAAAGATTCATTTTGAAGTCTCTGACTAGGAAAATCCAAATAAACGCCCACTCGACTCGGAATTCCTGGACTGTGTCGTCAACTCCGAGTTCAGCAAGTGAAATCAACATGGCTGCTCACAGCATGATCAGCAAACAAAGCAGCACTTCTTGCCTTTAAATTGTGGGGGCAGTTGTGGCCTAATGGTCTGAGAGTTGGACTTGTAACCCGAAGGTGAACCCAAAGGTGGTGGGTTTGAGTCTCGGGTCCGGCAGGGATTGTAGGTATGGGGAGTGAATGACCAGCGCTCTCTGCCACCCTCAATACCACGACTGAGGTGAGACCCTTGAGCAAGATCCCCCAACTGCTCCCCGGGCACTGCAGCTAAAATGGCTGCCCACTGCTCCGGGTGTGTGTTCACTTGGATAGGTTAAATGCAGGGCACAAATTCCGAGTATGGGTCACCACACTTGGCCACAAAGTCACTTCACTTCCCTAAATGAGTTATACTGTATATACAAGTATGTGCTTTAGATCAATCACCATACAGCCCTATTAACTTGTTAAATCTATAACACTGACTCTACAGTTTGCTGTTTTGTGAAGGTAAATATACATCACTCATGCTTATTAAAAGACAAACATGGAGATGTCCATGTTTTTTCCACCACTTTGTAGCTCAAATGCATGGAGGTTGAAAACTACGTAATTCCAAGTAATCCCACTTCTGTGGTAAATCAAGTGCAGCATTAGGAACTTGATGAAGTAAAATAATGAGCAGGTAGACTGGAATAGACAAACATGCATTTTAATCAGTATTTTGAAAAAGTCAAAGGTGAGGTAACTGTCCAGGCATACTCCGTGATAAACTGTGAAAGCTTAACACCACTAACTAGGACCTCAGTGGTACTTACATGGTTATGGTTCTGTGATAAGGACCAGAATGTTTTGAGTTCAACCCCCAGATCTGCCAGAGCCACAATTTGTCCCCTAAACAAGGCCTTCAACTTTCTCCTGTATGGCTCGATGCCTGGATTGAATTCTGGCTCTTCCAAGTTACAACAAGAACATCTCTGCCTCTTAATGTTTTTTTCCCTGCTGTAGCAGCAACCTAGCTTAAAATTTAAAAATTAAGCCTGCTTGCTTTAACCCCTTCAGACAAAGCACAAATAAAGCTTAAACTTTAATGTATATAAATGTACAGAAATCATGTATAAAGGTCAAAAGTCTTTATTCTCCTGTCTGATTTTCTGGCCATGCTTCAGGCCCATACTCAAAAGGGGCACTGCTTGACTCTCAAACTTGGTGACGCAGTCAGTAAATTAACAGAAGCTAACATCTAACAGCTAAGCAAACATCTGTGCTAACTTGTGTTACATCAACATCATCTAATGAGCTGCTTCACGTTGGGCGCCATGATCGCACCACCCTGCTGCTGATTAATTTCCTCTAACAGCACACACCTGCATCGCGTTTTATTCCTCTTACACAGCTATTTTCCACTGCTAACATTTTTATTCTTTACAGAGTGACAAATCATACTTTTCATCCGTTTATAATTACACTTAATGTTGTGGAACAAGTTAGTTCCTGGTATCACTTTCATTATGGCAGTTGTTCCCTCACCAACCTCTCTTTATTCTCTCTCTTAAATTTAATAAGACAAAAAATGCAGCTTGTTGTGTTATGGAAAAACTGCAAAGTGTACAAAGCTCTCCGTCCTGAAGAGTTTCACATGGCAGAAAACTGTGTAAACTGTTACTATAGAAATGATAACATTAGAACTAGTGCATTAATATAAACATCAGAGCAGGAACATACTCTAACCAATCAAAATCCAGCATTCCACAACACTACAGTATATGCTATGTTCATATTTCTGTAAATTATTATGCTTTATTCTTTTATTGTTTTTTTCTTGCTCTTGGACTAGATGAGCTAATTCATCTTTTGGGTGTGTTAGAAAAAACAAAAAACAAAAAAACACTACAACATACACGAGCATGTGTAGTAGAAAGGCAGGATTGAGAAACACTGCACTCACTTCACCTCAGAGACTCGTGTGTGTGTGTGTGTGTGTGTGTGTGTGTGTGTGTGTGTGTGTGTGTGTGTGTGTGTGAGCGCCACACCTTGCAGAGAGGTGTGGCAGGTATGATAGAGAGGAAAAGGAAGTCTGGGATCAGTGACACAGTTTGCACAACTCAAACACTCCTGGCTGTTTTCCGAACACAATCAAACACCTACAACATGATGTAATTAAACAAACACGCGAGTGTGTACGGGACATGTTCCTGGTTCTGGTGCTGGATTAAGCGGAATAACAAGTATTAAGCAATAATGTGACTCAGTCAGGGTCTGATGCATGAGAAAAGAATGAGATTTGGGAAATATTCATTCATTTAACATCACATTCGAGCAGTTCTATGAAATGTACACTCCAGCCATGATAAAAGCCACAGTCAGGCTTTATTTATGAATAAATCCACGCTGTCACGTGACCAAGGACACCTGAATATGGATGTCATGCTACGAACATCCTGTCAAAGCTTGACACTGAACCATGCTGAGAAACAGATAACGCAACTTGTTTTGCAGGTTTTGACAACGGAAGCACGTGCAGCACAGCAGGATCGCGCACACTTCAGCCTGCACCGCTCTAACCTAACCCAGTTAAGCGCTAACACTCTTTAAGTGTTAATAAAGATAACATTTAATTACGTTTTACATGATTGATGATTTCTGATGTGTGCATTTGGCTTCCATGAACTTTACAACAGCATTCGTCACAGACTGTTATCTGTATAGCAATGGTATATGTAATGTGACCGGTCCAGCTAAATACATCCTGGATCTCCTTTTAAATAATATAAATTTACTGCAAATATTCAAATATTCAATCCCTTAAGGAAAAGTGTGCAATCATATTTATTAACTGGAGCCACTACACATTTACATTCCCTCTATACACACACAGAACCAAGACCACTTACAATGTGACATGTTTATAATCTACATTTTAAATCTTATTAACAGGTATTTTATTGCATATGCTTTTTTTAGACTCTGTTGAGCTTCACATTAAAAATAAAAATTAACAGCTTCCTACACATCAGAGTGAAACCCTGAATATATTTGTTGTCTAGGCTACGTTAACAGTAATTGATAATGCTGTCCACTCCTGTTATCACTGTTATCTTTTTTTTTTTTTAATAATCATACAATTATATATTGCAGACATGTGATATATGAGCTGCTCTGAGAACCACCGGCTTGTAGATGACAGATGAAATGCTGAAGTGTACTTTAACTCCTGGTTCCTTAAAGTGGGGCCCTGAAGCAGAGCCACATGACGGGGTCCATGATGTGTTTCATTTTTTTTAGTTAGTTACAGTGATGGAAATCATGACCCACCATTAATGTTATTAATGCTGCATTTATTATTGAGTTGTTTTATTTATTTACAGTTTATAGGTATTCACGTGTTTGGCTTGTCCTTTGAATTGATAAGATTTAACCAAAAAAAGTCAGTTTAAAAGTCAGCTTAGATCTAATGTGTGAAAGTGGGAAGTTTATAGAAATATAAAGAGTTATTTTACAGTTAAATGCATTTTTTTTTTTTGGAGAGCCCCTGTTCTAACTTCATTTTTGCTGTTAAAAGTTTCACGCTGGTGTTTTATGTCATTTCCAAGTTATTGCTGTTGCTCTGTGCTTCTGTGATTTTATGTTTCTTGCTGATCTTAAGTCCTAAAATAAACGTTTTCCTGCGATAACTGTGATTATTCTGATTCTGGTCTCAGTCTGCCTGCTGTGGACAGGTAAAGGTAGACCACGCGCTCACCTTGTCCTGCTTAGTCTCGTGCTCGGCGGGTGGGGATGTGGGAGATCTCGCGCTCCCTGCAGCTGCCTGGCTCGCGCTGCCACCGCCGCCACCACCACCACCACCTCCGCCGCCGCCGCCTCCGCCAGCACTCGGGCTCGCGCAGCTCCTCTCCAGCGTCTCCACTTTGATGAGCCGGTGTTTCGGGGACACATACTTCACTTCCGAGAGCGCTGCGCCCGAGAAAGGACTGCTGGCGCCGGCCGCGTACGGGTCCTCGAAGTCCAGCTCTTTCTGGAGTTTGTACGCGGCGAGGATATCCGGCTGCGCGGGGCTCGGGTAGCTCGCGCCTCCGGTGCCAGTGCCCGCGTGTTGGTAAGCTGCGGCGGCCGCGTGGCAGTGCCGGTAGTCCGGTCTCGGAGGCGCCGGCGGCGAGGCTTTGGCGCTCTTGAATCCCAGGTGCTCCTTGAACCATTTGGCCATGGTGCCAGCGCATCGCTCACCGCTCCGACACGCCGAGGTTTCCGTTCCGGGTTTCCGTGGCTCCGCGTGAGCCTCCCTGTATGCGTTAAACTCGGTTAATCCGCAACACTTCTCGGTCCAAGCTCGCGCGCCCGTTTCTGACCCGCGATCACTTTCTGATGTGTGGAAACTCCGGCTGTGTGAGTGCGTCGCCGAGCGCTCAGCCCACGTTTCTCTGCGCGCGGGGTTGCCAGGTTGCTGTGAGTTTTCCCAGTAGAGTTGCCAGATTGAAACTGTAATTCTGTAACATGTGAACCTTCCAAACTCTCTAATCAAAGTGTAACGAACTTGACCAGGAACCTGTTCCAGTTCTATCTGCCACAATAAGGATTTGGACTGTATTTTAAAAAAAGGTGTAAAACCTACAATCTGGCAACCCTGCCTTGCTTTGTGAATGGAGCTCTACATCTCCGCCTGTCTGTGTAATGCGCTATAGCAGGAGGGACTACTCCGACCCTGAGAGCCCTCACACCAGCAAGCTAAAGCTAACACAAAGCAAGCGCATACTTAGAAGAATTTTACCACCTACAATATAAATAAAGAAAATACATAAAAACAATGCATCTGTATTTTATAGCACCATAACCAGGATCACAATTTCAGGGATTTTTACAATTTCTACATTGTAAAAACGTGTTATAGTTAATATAATCACAGTGCTATGTGTACTACATTAATTCCTCACTTTTAATCCTTCAGTTCTTCCATAAAATGCTCTGACTCCAGTTTCTATTGGGTTTTATTGAGTTACGTATTTTAGTTTATAAGGTAGACTAAGTTGATTTCAGGAAAGTTCACAAATTCGTACAGATTTTCCTGAAGTTTGCTATCATCCTGTATTCCTTAAAAATGACACAGTGAATTGACTTAATCTTAAATCTTCAAGATCAAATCTTAAAGGAGCTCATAGTATAAGAGGTCCTCTGAGAGAATGTACCATTTATCTTGTCTATGTACTGAAACTGAGCATTTTAACAGCCTTAAAATTGAAGACATCTCTCTGGTACTTACAGAGCATTTCCTATATTCTTCCTTGTATATTTTTAGTATTGTTGTCGTTGAGCAAACTTATGTAAAATGAAGAATCTATTCTAGGAAAAGGCTGTTATATACAGTAATTAATAAGTGTACATCCCAGTACATTTCCTACTTTTTCACCAAGTCCCTGGTGGTTACCATAAAACTCTGTATACTGTATATAAGCTGAACTGTTATAATATCTGATGTGGCACAACAAGTGAGCTATCTGCACACTTCATACAGAGATTTCTAGTCCGGAATGTGATGCGATGGTGAGATTAATTTGTGTTTTTCGAACAGTTGGGTTGTGTCTCACCTGTTTGCTCTTTGTCACCTTATATATAGACCTATAATATTACACTTCCTCAGGAACTCATCCAGTATATGCTAGCCAGCCAGCACTGCATTGAAGGTCAGGTTTTAGGCTAGTTTTGCTAACTAGTTTGGATGGCATGTGTTTAGTGATAAAAGTGCTTTCCAGACCATTGTTAACATTGTATGTGTCAGGGTTTTTAATAGTCCACATATTGCATTTGGGAAAAATAACATTTCAAGAAACTTAACACAAATGAGCATGTTGATTTCATTTCACACACTCTTTGAATATTGGTTTTTACACCACAGCGTGGATGAATGCTCGAATCTGATTGGTCAGAAGGTGTGCGTTCTTTTGTATAACAGCATGGCTTGGAAAGTAGTCCCGGCTCTAACATGAACGATAGGTTAATATTAATGTGCTCATTCTAATACGCTATTGTGGGTATTGTACAGCCGACACTCCACATAACCTAAGACTAACAATAAACAGATTTAAAATCATGTTGTTTAACAAAATGAGACCTATAATCATTGATGTGGTGATGTTTTTTTTAGGACACATTTATTTAACATTTATGGAAGGAGTCTTTGTTGTAGGCACTTTGTAAAATTAATGGTGTTTTGCAAAGATTATCAGCACCGGAAAGTCTTCAGGACAGAGGAGATTAGACTTTCTGGTTTCTTGGCAAAATGACAAGCTGCTTTTTTTTTTTTTGAGAGAGAGAGAGAGAGAGAGAGAGAGAGAGAGAGAGAGAGTGGCTGGTGAGGGAATGACTGTTTATCACAGCTATAATGTAGGGGAGAACAGGGACTAACCTGTCCCTTGGACGTTCCACAACATTAAATTCTAGCTATAAACTGTTATAATGTGTGACGCGTCATTCATTAATAAATTAAACATTGTAATAGTTGGCAAATCACTGTGGTATAAAAGCAAAATAACACACTTCAGACCGTGCTGTTATATGAAAATAATGCACTTCAGAGGGTAGCGACACTCTGGTTGCGCATCATGCCATATCTCTAACAACCCCCCACTACCCACACCAGCATGCATTGCTTTCATATAAGAGAACAGTCTGGAGTGTGGTTTTCCTCACCTATAGTTCAACAGGTTACACTACAGTTGGTGTTCTGACCTCTTGATCCATGGGTCCCATGGGTCCCTTTTTTAAATCAGATGGTATATGCTTCATGATAAAAATGTAGACCCATGTGTGAGCAGTAAGCTAGATTGTCACCTTTATGAGCAATGAGATTTGTCTTTTCCTTTGAGAAGAATAAAAAATACCAGTACAAGCATTTCATTTCAGCAAGTAGCATTTGATTAACCCAGAAAACCTCTAGTGATGCATTAACACCTACAGTGCCCAGTTGTGTCCAACCGGACATATATAAACACCATAGCTGTTAAATCAACATTGGGTTTTTTATGGTTTGAAGGAAAACCTGTACTTCATTTATGGATCCTTGCAGCAAAGCCCCAACGCACCTTAACTCATTACAGCTTGATCTGACAGCTCGTCTGAAACTTTTCAGAAAAGCTGAAATTAAACAAGTGAAAAAATTGTCCCTGGAGAGAGCTGTCATCCAAAGAGCTGTCAGCCTCCACGACAAGTGGCATACTGTACACACTCTCTTAATAATCCAGAGCCTGACATTTCCCTTTACAGAAATGCCACACACACACAGCAATAGTCAAGCAGGGACTATGGCTTTTTATGAAGCTGTATTTCTTTTTAATGGGTCGATGTCCTCTAAGCAAAGATCACAGAACACAGTGAGCGGATTAACCCTGATGAGCCTTTGAGGGTCGTTTTTCCCAGACTTCATAACTTCACTACTGTACGGTTTTAATGCAAAACAGCTTACAAACAACAAAATATTGTTTAAGCCCTATTAACTTTTCTGGTTGTGTTTCCAGATCGTGTTGTGCTTCAACGTTGCTGGCTAAATATACTATGAGTGATTCCCACATATGTTTCACATATGATTTGATTTTTTTTTTTTAATTAATAAATTAATTCAGTCTATAATTTGAGTCACAAGGTTATACTTTCAAATTGTTCTTGTTACTCAATATCACACTCTCACTGAAAATAAAAAAGAATGAGAACCAATGAGATACAAATCAAACTTTTTAGGTACAGCTGAATGCAAAACTTTCTGCAGAGTCTGAGAGAGAGAGAGAGAGAGAACTTACAATCCAGATCATATGGCAAAATCAACACAGAACAAAGGAGCTAAAGTTTTGTCATAACGCTCTCTATCCAGACGTGATTTAAATTAAAAAAGTAAGAGTTATAACAGACTTTCCAAGAAAAGTGGACTGGAATTGACCAAGAAATCTGGCAGAGTTATAACAGATATGTCAAGGGGAATTACTATTATATCTTTGTTAGTTGTGATAACAAAGCAACATCTGTGAAACCTAACACATTACATTTTATTGTTATAAATTACATTTCTTTATATTCTTCAATTTGTTCTTAGGGTGCACAAACTTTTGTTTGTTTGTTTGTTTGGTTGGTTGGTTGGTTGGTTGGTTGGCAGTTTCGTTGGTTGTTTGGGGGAGTTGTTGGTTTGTTTGTTTTTTTGTTTGTTTGTTTGTTTGTTTGGTTGGTTGGTTGGTTGGTTGGTTGGTTCGTTGGTTCGTTGGTTGGCAGTTTCGTTGGTTGTTTGGGGGAGTTGTTGGTTTGTTTGTTTGTTTGTTTGTTTGTTTGTTTGTTTGTTTGTTTGTTTGGTTGGTTGGTTGGTTGGTTGGTTGGTTGNAAACCTAACACATTACATTTTATTGTTATAAATTACATTTCTTTATATTCTTCAATTTGTTCTTAGGGTGCACAAACATTTGTTTGTTTGGTTGGTTGGTTGGTTGGTTGGTTGGTTGACAGTTTCGTTGGTTGTTTGGGGGAGTTGTTGGTTTGTTTGTTTTTTTGTTTGTTTGGTTGGTTGTTTGGCTACCTGTTTCATTAGTTGTTTGGGGGAGTTGTTTGTTTAATTGTTTGGTTTTTTTGTTTGGTGTTTGGTTGGTTGGCTGTTTCATTGGTTGTTTGGAGGGGTTGGTTGGTCAGAGCATGCAAAAATATTAATCACTTTTACAGTTACAAACCTATAAAATTTGTAAACAGGAGTCTGGAATGTAGATTATAAGGCATGCACCACTAAATCCAAAATCTTTTTACTAGTGTTCGACTTGACTACGTTACCTCTCAACGTAAGGACAATGTCGTATAGAAATCCAACAGGCTTATAAAAAGGCCCATAAAGACTTTAAGGGCTAGAAAGGAGTCATCTCGTTGTAATCATGTATTGTTTCAAGCACTCTCTACTTTGTTTCTGTAATATTTCAGTCAGAGTGCACAAGTAATCAGCACAATAATATTTCCAGATTCAACGAAGTGATATGGAGTTAAGTAGATGTTTTAATTCTATGGGACTAAATTTAACATGAGTGCAGTATTCAATGCATTAACACAGTCATCATCTCAATATGCTTTGCAAATCTAATCTTATATTCCAAAGCCTTTTTCTCTTTTCACCTGTCAGCAAGATTATCAAAGCATATACCCTGTTGATTAAAGCCAGATTACGTTCAACAGCCACCTGAACCAATTCATTACAGCATGCCAGGAGAGGAGATCAGCAGCAAACAGCATAGTCTATCTGACATTTAGAAGTGTCTATGAATGTGAATATATATTCATTTGATTTCAGGTTTCCCTCCTCCACTGTCTCAGCTGTGCTTTGCTTCGAGAAGAAAAATAATATCGTTTGTGAGAATGCACTCTGATCCAGTTAATGATCTGCTGTATACATGCAGGCTAAAAATAACTGATGCAACCCATTGATTTGCTCTTTAGTAGCCTCATGTGACCCTCAGCTAGCTGATAGCGTGAAAAAAAATGTTAGAGGGAAAAAAATTCAATAAGAATTTTTATAAGAATAAGTAAGCAATAAAACAAGATGGGGCATGTTGGTGTAGGAAGATAGCCCACAATGGTGTGATCTCATGCTCTTACCACCTCGTACTGGATCATTTTCCTGTAACAACATATCTTGAAATGTTTTATTCATTTTATAACACAGCAAATTGCCAAAGATTACGAATTTTAAATTATTAATGAATCATGCTTTTTAACATCCTGTAGTTACAGTTAATGTTACGGAACTTCCGTGAGACAAGTTATATCCTGTTGTTAGATGACTTGTATGTTATAACAGCTATAAACTGTCATTCACCCATCATAATTTTTTTGTTGTTTTCTATTGAAGTTAATAGGGGAAAAAATTAGCTTGTTATGTTACTAAGAAACAGGAAAGTACTGAGTCTCCTCTCCTGAAGACTCTCCTGTGGTGAAAGATTACTGACTGTTACAAAATGCTGACACTGGAGACTCCTTCCATAAATGTTAAATAAACTTATCAACTCTAAGTATCTTTTTTCTTCAAGTTCTGTATCTGAGTCTGTGTCTGTTAAAATACTTTAATGGGTTCATACGTGGTCTGACAGCTGATGTACTCTGCTCTTGGGGAACACTTAAAGGTTAGAAGTAAAACCACAGTGTTTAACTGAGGGTTTTAGAAGCATTTTGGGATGCTAAGCATCCATAACTATCCAAAGAACCCTTGAAGAACTGAAAAACCATGAAAGATTACTCTTCTGCTTCCCAACCATAATTTCTGCACTTATCTGAAAATCCGGAGGTCATGAGAAAACACTTTGGATACCAAACAGCTTAGGAAAGAATTTGAAGTGTCTAGGTTCCACATACTTGAACCCTCTTGAGTTCCAAACCTGAGTAAAGTTTGTGACTTTATAACTTACTCAGACATAGCAGTTATAATAAGGGCATTATGACATCTGGAATTAACATTTCAGGTGACATTTTTTGTATAGAGTTAAAAATTGAACACGGTGTGTGACAAATGCAACAGGACACATATGCTCACATACTGTATTTCTCCCAGAGTCAGTGTGGATTGCAAAATGGAAGTGGATCTGCTTAAGGAAACATGTCCAGCATGAACTGGTCTTGAGGCTCTGTCTTTTTCTTACATCAGCTTAGAAAAATGCTAACTAATATCTCAACAGAGATGACCTTCGGGCTCACTCTTATCCTCTCTTCTCCCTCCTTCTGTCCTCTTGTCCAAAAATCTGACATTTATTTATATATTCCAATCACTGCTTCTATATTCAACTATTAGGCTACACCTCAGACCATTAAATTTGCATTTATATCTTGGTTTGTCATGATTGGCCGCTTGCTGTCTGATAAAATGACCCAAGATGTCATTATAACATGTTGCATGGAAACAATACAAAATCCGATTAGACATTTGAGTATTAATAATATTGGTTTAGAGTGTTAACATAAATAAAATATACCCAGGTGTAATTTTTAGATGTTACCAGACGATAACATGTCTTTTTTCTTTTTAACCTCATGCCTAAATAGTGAGGTTGGACTTTTATAAATAATGTAAGACTGAAATGGTGCTGTATGTAGTTTGGAATTTTTTCTGCCCATAAACGCGAGAGACGTGAGTGTGAGGACGATATCTGATAGACGTGATTACGTATGACTACGCGTGACAGTATAGGAAATAGGCATCAACATCTAAATTTAAACCCTTCAGAGATTATTCCTGTCAGACATAATTTCACAAGCTAAATTATTTCCACAAACTCCACCCTGTGGAGAGACAGTTATTTTCCTCTCATTTTTCCTGTTTATCTACTAGGGCTTCCCGTCTCGTTTATCTTGCAGCCCAGATGCAGTACACTGTGAAATTATTCTGTTATTTATTATTTGACGTGATGAACCCAAATGTGGGAGCTACAGGAAGGGCTTCTTGCTGGCCTGGCCCACGTTCCCTACAGGGCTGAGTGTAAATACCACCTAACAGCAGATGTGCAGGGTGAAAAAGCAATAAAAGTTCTTCTTCTGTTAAAGGGGAAACGACGACGACTCATTTGTAATTGCTTTCTTTACTTGTAACTGCTGCCGAAATCATAAAGACTGCTCTTTGCTCATCCCAGGACTCTTATTCACAGTATGCTCATACTGAACATCATTTCAACACACTTCCTACTTCCTACACTGTCTTTACTCCTCTATGCATTGATACTGTAATGAAGAAGAGGATGGGTTCCATTTTGAGCCTGGGTCTCTCCAGGATTCTCAGGGAGGTTTTTCTTTCCGCTGTCATCTTACCAGAACCTCATCTGTTACGAAGTGATTAAAGCTGCTGTTGCAGAAAATTAATCAACACCTTCTGACCAATCAGAATTGAGAATTCAACAGTGCAGTGGTACAAATGAATTTAAACATTATTACTTTGCATGAGAAGGCAAATGCAGTGCTTCTGATATGACCAGAAATATATTTATATCCAGCTCTCTGTCTTCTTCAGCTGCTGGAGAAACACAAGCGAGGGTTTTACAGCAATCACTCAATATGATTCACTTTATCATGTCAATGTGTCTGAATCTCTCTTTCTTCCTTCCTCTCTATCTATCTTTATCTGTCTCAGTCTCTCTCTCTCTCTCTTTCAGTGGTACTCCATTTCTCAGTCTCTCTCCTGTTTCACATGGTGTTGTGTAGGTTTCGCTCGATCACATCATCTTTACACATTTCACAGTATGTCATTACAGAATGGAGAGTACTATTCTTTGGCTTGGGGTTTCTATCCAAAAGGTCAAGAGAACTTTAATAAAGGAATAAGAAATCATTGCTTACAGTACATTGCCTGACTTGTGTATTGTTGGCGTAGCAAAGGAGGCTGAAATGATTGCAATGAAAGGTAAAGGGATTGCAATGCTCAGGTTATGTTCTACATCGTAATCCATTTTTTTATACCCTAATTTATTTTAAAATAACACAGTATTCCTAAAATGTCTCCTGTCCTGTATTCTGCTATTTTTATCCATAGTATGTTCGTGTAGGTTCGAGGCTCTTCCAGCTCTGTAACTGGTGTATATGTGTGTGTCTTTTGATTTAGATGGATGACTGCAGCACGCTCCATGGCTTAGCCTCCACACACAGGCTGACACACTCAATAGCCACTGACAAATGAGGGCCTAGAGCCCATCTTCCACCTCTTTCTCCCTCTAATGTTGTCATGTGAGCTTCACACATTTGTCCGGTTCAGGTGTCACATATGGCATCGTGATAATACGATTTCCAATTCTGAAAACTCATTTTCCACATCATGACAACAGCTCAGATCCTCTCACCTCCTTGACCACAGATTAAATTGATGGTATTTCTCAATATCTCTTCCAAATATTAACATTATAATATTAACATGCTTTTGATCGTTTTGCTTGTTTGCCTCTAAGATGAAACATGCAATATTCAAACCCTGTTATGGTATATTAAAGCGTAAATATGAACCTGTCATATAGCAATGGCTAACATGTAATTTAGCCATGATTAGTATCAATACTTCGTTTTCTCTCTAGGCAATGCTCACAGAGTTGGACTGTCAGGTTTTTCCTTCTGGCTAATACAGCGTTTCATTATACTGAAGGGTAATTATCTAGGTGAACTGCATGTAGATCAATATTGATCAAAGTGCCAAAGAGACCAGAAAAAGGACACACTCTCTATTTCCAAGGATCTGTTTGCCTTAAATGCTTCTCTCTGACAATCCAATCCAGCAATAACACATATAGTTAAATGTGATGAATACCTCATTGTGCTTGTGTGTATGCTTGCTGAGATCTTTAAACAAAGTCAACTAGTGATGTATGACACAATATTTGCAATAAATAATGCCATCATCACGTAAAACCTCTCTGAGCTGGCACAAGTTCCAAATAAGAAGAAAACCTACAGCTTACCACAACTATTACCACAAAGTAATGAGTCTGAGTACTGAGAAGTTCTCCGGCTGTGACCACTTCACCCACACCCCAACAACATCACAAACCCAGGACGAACCAGAAGCCTTCATGGAGATGTTTGACCACAGTGAGTAGTGTGACTGCTTCCTCTTTTGGTTCACGGCTCTGCGGCGAACCCTCAGAACATTCATCATATTTCTTGTCCATATCATGCACAATGTGAGTTGCAGAAATGTTTGATAAAAGTCCTATTTATTGTACAAGGTGCAGTATATGATAACCATAGCACAGACACTCACCATCCACTTTAATAGGAACACCTGTATATCTGCACATTTATGCAGTTATCCAATCAGCCAATCATGTGGCAGCAGCACAATGCATAAAATCATGCAGATACAGGCCAAGAGCCTCAGTTAATGCTTGCATCAAACAACAGAATGAAGAAAAATGTTCTCTGTGACTTTTTATGCATGTTTGTTGGTGCCAGATGAGCTGGTTTAAGTATTTCAGAAACTGCTGATCTCCTGGGATTGTCACACACAACAATCTCTAGTCTTTGCATAGTTTGGGTGAGCCTGTGTCCATGATAGCCTCAGATTCTTCTTCTTGGCTGACAGAAGTGGAACCTGATGTGGTCTTCTGCTGTTGTAGCCCATCCACCTCAAGGTTTGATGTTTTATGCATGTTTGACATACTTTTCAGCTCACCACAGTTGTAAATAGTGATTATTTGACTTACTATATCCTTCCTGACAGGTCAAAACAATCTGGCCATTTTCCTCTGACCTCTCTCCACAACAAGGTGTTTCAGCCAGCAGACGTTCTGCTCACATGGATGTTTTTTTGTTTTTCACGCTATTCTGTGTAGAGTATGGTAATAAAACCACAGTGTATCATGTGGTCGCCCCACCCACAGCCCAACAACATCATGAACACAGGATGAACCAGAAGCCTTCATGGAGATCTATCATTCCAGTAAGTAGTTCAACTGCTTTGTCTATTGGCTCATGGTTCTGTCATGAACCTTTAGCACACTCATCACATTTCTTGCAGGAATGTTTGATAAGAGCATTGTTTATTGTGCAAGGTAGATAATATCCATCGCATACAGTATCATTAGTTTATCTTAGTAAACACACCATTGTAATACACTATAGTTTGTCATAGTAAAACCATAGTACATCATAGTATAGCCATAATGCATCACAATAAATGAATATAGTATAGCCATAATGCATCACAATAAATAAAATACTGTTATCTGTCATAGTATAGCCATAGTGCTTCATCATAAAACCATAGTGCATCATAGTATACCCATAGTAGATCATAGTATAGCCATATATACTACTGCATACTACTTGCCTTATGAAAGGTTCTTGTTCTAATGATCTCATAGTATAGCCATAGTGCATCACAGTAAAATCATAGTGTATCAAAATGTAGCCACAGCATATCACATAAAACTACTGTATAGTGCATCATAATAAAAACCATAGAGTATCATAGTGAAACCATAGTGAAGAACAGTATATACATGATGCAGCATAACATAACCATAGTGTATCATAGTATAGCTACAGTGTATCATGATAAAACCATAGTACCTCATAGTACTGTATAAAGTATCATCAACAAAATCATAGCAAATAATAGTAAAACACTATAGAGTACATTATTAAATCAATGGTGTATCATAATAAAATCATTATGTATAGTAATAAAACCGTAGAAAACTGGTGAATTTAAATATGATTGGTGTTATATATTTTCTGAATTGGATTTTGTGTGGATATGGTGTGTATGGGCTTTGCCAAAGTAGAGAATCAAGTCTAGAAACATCATTACATGCTGGTTTGTTTATCTATGTGTTTTTGTAAAGCTTAATTCCTAAGAAAATCAGCTTAACCGCCATGGTGTGCTAATGCTGGGGATAAGCACTGTGATTCAGGGTTTCTGTCTGAGGCATTCGGCCTCTTCCTCGGGGTAATAATACATTTGGCTGTCACTCTTGTCTGGATGAGTTGCAGTAGCTATCAGAAACAGGCTCTGCCCCATGTGCCTGGCAGTGCCAAGTCCTCTCGGGAATTTGTTCCAGCATTGTAATGAGGCAGTCCTGCATGTGCATTTTATTTCTTCAAATTACTAAGTCATTATTATTCAGGTATTTCTTCAGAATTTTAAATAGGTATGACACTTTCTGACTAATCCTCACCAATCATAAATTATGAGAATACATTTCATTTCTATATTTTTAAATTTTAAATCACACTGCACACGCCTCTAAAAATTAAATCTGCAACCATATTGCGTAAGATAATTAATGTTAATTTTTCACATTTTTCATCTTAGCATTTCCCAATTTCACAGGTTGTTTATCAGTAATTTCCCCTGCATATGAAATGGAAATGAAGCATAAAGTAGCATAAGATTCAAGATCTGTAGCAGAGAACATTTCGTCTAAAGTCACGTAATATTAATTATGTATCGACTCCTTGCATGTGTTTTAATGCACTGCCCGATTGGTTCTTGCAGGAATCTTTAGGCAATATCAATACCTTGTTTGTCTTTTAATTACATATTGATTCCTATTTATTAAGGCTGATATTTATTTGTTTTTCCACGTGTGTGCTGCGACTGTGTAGAATACTTAAAACCAGTGCTCTTTATTTGCTTGCGAAACTAAGACTAAGTCAAAGTCTAAGTCTGACAGTAAACACTAAGTCTTTACTGTTAGTGATGCATTTACTAGCAATACGATGCTTTAATGAGAGTGAATTTATTTCTATACAAGTGGCAGTAACAATAATATAGACGCATGAGGTTAAAGACAACACCAAGATTACTTATTGGAACATGATGTGTTTATTGTTCATGCAAATTAAGACAAGATATTAAGATACTGGACAGGAAATTGATTTGAAATCAAGGAAGATAAGATGAAATACAAATAGACATAGATACACAACATCACTCTGAATTGTGTGCATTAACATTCTACAGAAATCTATCAATATACACAACTGTACAGATGTACATGTATACTGAGTGTGTTACAGTAGTAACACCGAGACAGCACCTATGTAACCAAATTATTCTGAATGAACAGATAATGTGTTTTAAACAGTTGCAAATAGGAAATACACTATTGTTTTCTTTTGTTTTTGTTTTTTATTTTTTTATAGAAAGCTTGCCAAAAATGTTTCGCATAGCATCGGGATGAGAACAGAGGTGTGTACAACAAAAAAAGTCATGCAAGCAGGAGGTTTTTACTTGAAAAACCTGAAGCTCATAGGCATGAGAAAGTGGTCAGATATGAAGTCACAAGACAGTGAATGACCACATTCTTTAATGAGAATGTGAATGATGCATTTACAATGATGTATTTACACCATTCATTCGTTGCCTGGTCTGGTGACTGCCTGGTCGGGGTCATGAAGATTTAAATTAGGATACTAGTAGAAAGAAAAAAAAATTTGGATTTAGACCATGCCCACTTAAGGATTAAGTCCAAATGAATATTTGGAGGACTAAACAGATACAGATACAGATAGTGAAGTGAAGTGGCTTTGTGGCCAAGTGTGGTGACCCATGCTCGGAATTTGTGCTCTGCATTTAACCCATCCAAGTGAACACACACCCGGAGCAGTGGGCAGCCATTTTAGCTGCGG
>CM074950.1:23389875-23394875 GCA_037577455.1 Pangasius macronema
AGTGTGAGTCTGTTGACGAGTGAGTTTGGAGTAAACAGGTTTTCTGTTCTTTTTCCATCCTTTTCTCAGTGGCATGGAAATATACTGTATCATTTCTTCATCTTCCATAACCATTTCATCCTGGTCAGGGTCATGGGAACAAGACAGGGAACCATGCACACACTTCTTCACACAAGACTAGCCAATTCACCTTCAGACATGTTTTGAGGGATGGAAGGAAACTGGAGGACCCGGATGAAACCCACGTGGACACAGGGAGAACATGTGAATATGACACAGCAACACTACCCACTGAACCCCTGGAAAGCTGCCCAGGAAGGTATCAAATTCCATATATACTACAAGGCATTTGTTCAGTTAAAAGGGCTGCAAATGCCCTTAATGTTGAGAGCAACGATGACTATAGATTAGATTTGTTAAAATGGAAGAATGGATGGACAAGCTCAGGCTCAAGGCTGCGGTAAACAGTCTGATAGATATAGAAAAGAGAAGCCTGTGAAAGTGCTCTCATGCTTGAGACAAGAACAGGCTGCTGCTGAGCAGGCTCCACTGGGAATGGACTGGATGGCCGGAGTTACTAATGATAGCTGAGAGCTTATCCAGAATTCTTCTCTCCATCCTCATCTCCAGGGTATTAATGTTGAGCACTAGGACTGAGCCAACCTTACTGAATTTATGTGCTGTTCGAAGTGATGGTACTTGCTACTTCTAGTGCATAGATACATATACACCAAAAGAGCTTTGTCTCATCAGCTTTGCCTCATCTCTGAGTCATCTCTGAGAATTCTAGTATGTTTAAGTCATTCAAGCATGTCATCCATGTCAACCATCTTGGTTTCTTTTCTCAAAGCAATCAGCCAAGACATGTTTGGTGTCCAACATTTGCTTCTGTAGATATGCAATTGCACTATGATTCTGTAGCTTTCATAGAAAAATCTTTCATTCATTCATAGAAATTCATTCATGATGGGTTTGGAGCCTATCCTGGGAAAAGTGGGTGTGTGGTGGGAAAATGTCCTGGATGGGATGCAAGTGCCAGGAGTTCTGGAGTGCCAGGCACACACCCATTCACACCTACAGACATTTAAATTCACCAATCCAGCATGTTTTTGGGAGGTGGGAGGACACTGGAGAATGAGGAGGAAACCCACACGGACACAGGGAGAACATGCCAAACACCACACAAGCAGTAACCCAAGCTCAGGATCAAACCAGGGACCCTGGAGCTGTGAGGTAGCACTACAACCCGCTGCCATCCTGTTTAAATAAGATTTTGAGGGAAACGTTACTTGTTAGCTACATTTATCTCTTAGGTCCAGTGCCCTAACGAAGCAAACAATAGACACCAAACATGTCTTCGCTAATCGTTTCTGGTTTTGACAAAGAGGAGATGAGCTTCCGTTTCTAAGACACTAATTCTTAGTAAGAAAATGAAAAACACCAGTCACATTGCAGGCTTGACCACTGAACATTTAGACCTTCAGTTAATGATGTTCTTAAACATCTTCTTCAGTTAGGCAGGAACAAAAATTAAGCCTCATATTAGAGCATACAATAAGTAAACATTGAAAGTCATCAAAAAACCCTTTTACCCATTTCTTCCTATCTGTCTTACTACTCGAGTACGAAAGTTTCGAGGTAAATGTAGTGAAATCTCATATGAATGCACTGAAGATATCAGGACAATCTCCCCACATGCCTCTCCAACATCATCTCCAATCAAGACACAATAAAATCACCCTCAACAGCTCTGCTGAGAGGAGAAATTACCATGACAACGGACGACAGAAATAGAGGACTTCTGTGTTGTTCAGAGACAGACAAATAGAGTTCTTCAACTCTTCAACAATCAACAGCCCGTGGATGATAAATAAGTAATTTCCTCTCTGGCTTGTCAAGGCACAGAGCGTATCCTGCCAACTCCATGGAAGAGCCGCTGTCGGAAGGATGATTAGACGTTGAAGATGATGGATGATGGAGGCGAAGACTCCGCGACTGGAGATGCATCTGGGCCTCGTACCAACTGGCAGCACACTACTGAGACGAGACCACCCTGACCCGCTCGAAGGGGCAGCCTCATTAACCCAGACACACTGGCTTGACTATTTATCTCACGACACATGTGGATGATAGGTGATTTCACTCAGCCTGCTCGATTTAACTGCAACTTTCCTCCAGCTAAATAGCCTTGTGTGCATCTCATTTTCTTTCAAGGCATTACATGCCCAACTGCTGGATATGGTGGATGTAATATGAAAATTTCATGCAAGGACTGCTAGATGTATATCAGATAGTTAGGTATCATTTCTTACATATGTCATGGAGTTTGAATCACTTCGCAGTGGTTACGAGTTGAAAGGCTTTCAAATGTACAACATACAAAAATTGATGATGTGGAATAGTGAAGTTTCACATTTGGCTTCTAAAATCTCTCTCTCTCTCTCTCTCTCTCTCTCTCTCTGTGTGTCTTACATTTTACAGTCCACAGGGAGAGACAGCAGTGTCACGGTCTGGTCTTCCTCCTCATCCTTTTTGCATGAACGTAATTAGTGCTCTGTGATAAAACAAGCCTTTGGAGACTTGTTCTGGCACAATATATTTAATTGAACTGAATTATAGGGAGAAATAAATCAGACAGTAGTCATGGAGTCAAGGCATCACAAGGCCAGATAGGAGGAGAGAGAAGAAAGGAAAATGCTAATTATTTCATAATCACGACTCACCTGTCATTGTGAAATCTGCTGAGCTTTGTTTCTGACAAACCATAGCAAAGGTCATGACCTTCAGGGTGAAGTTCAGTAGTGGAATAATATGCTGACTGGTGGCCTGTCAGCTCCTGTCACACAGCACCTGTATCTGTTTTTGTCCTGTATCTATTAATGCCCAAACCACTTCCACTGTAATGTCCCTGACTTTAGGATTCTTCTATCTACACAAGACTGTTTAAGAACTCTCAAGAACCACAAGGTAATCATTTGGCACACTTGAAATGAGCAGTAATTTCTCCCTAAATACTCACTCACCACTTTCCACCTTGAACATAAACACAACGACACCAAATGGTTTTAGATTTAGACAACAAACTCCCAGGAAGGTTATAGACTGTTCTAAAGACTTATGCTTCTTTACTCTTCTTTCCGAACAAGCTTCCAAATTGTTTGGAAGGTCAAAAAAAGCACTTTAGAGAGGCGGGAGGCAAGGCATGTCAGAACCTGCCACCCCGTCCCATAGCAACTGGCCACTATTGGCATATGAAGATGTGGGAACTAGCTGCAGCTTTGGCTCTGCTTCTGTGATGAGATCAGAGGTGCAAACTACGAATGTAACGCAATGGTATGACATCTGTGTCTTTAAACCCAAAGTGAGCGTGGTGAAAACAAGCAATGTGTCTGGGAATATTTTTTTTTTATTCTGCTTGTGAAGTTATTATTTTCGAGCAAATTCGAGTTATTATTTTCTATCATATATATTCTTATACCCTGTTGAAATGTTTTGCTCACGTGAAGGAAGACACTCTCTCACACACACACACACACACACACACACACACACACACACACACACACTCCAAATATATTTTTAATCACATCATATATATGTGTATATTATATTGCAAGTTGAACACACAACTTTGATTCGTGAAAGGAGATGGACAGGATACATTTTACTCCCACAACACACCTCTGTATGAACACAATTCTGTATGAAAATGTGTATATTTTATTGACTGAAACATGTCAGAAATAAATGGCTCAGATCTCTGCTTTGGAGTGTGATAGGAATAACAAACTTGCACTCCTGTGTTTTATCTTCACCTCCCTAATGCATGGTAACAATTTGGAAAAAATTAGAGAAAGTCAAATTTTTCACTCAATGTGTAACCCCGTACCATTTTTTAACTGTTTTGCGTGAAATTTGGACTTTCTCAGATTTTCCCCAAAAAATTCACATCATGTGTTAGGGAGGTCAAGACTAAGGTTTGCAAATTCATATAGAGTCAGCAAGAAATGGAAAGAAAACGCTACCCGACCACTACGTCTTTCACATCCTGCATCCTTTCCCCTTCAGTGAATGGGCTTTTCCATTTATCACCTCTGTTCTGTTGGGTAAATTTATTATTAATGTCTTTTTTAGGTCATGTGAACATTTCAAATCGTCTGCTGTCGTTTACAGAGTGTGTAAGCACTCTTCTCTGTTTTGATGTTGATGTGATGTCGCAGCATCCCTGACATCTTGACAGCTGGTATCAAGGTTTTAGGCACCTACAGGCAGACTGACTGTTTTTACCGCTGTTTTGTTAAACTGGCTCCTTACACAACATGAACTTTGCAGGCAGACACCAAGACAATTTAGAAAGGTGCCTAATTAAAACCATTTCTACGTCATTTTCTATGTCATGTACTCATGTTTTCTTAAGGCATATAAACTCAATTTTGTTCAAAACCAGATTTTTTTTGTCAACTTTGTCTGTTTTTCGGATTTTAGCCACAATGATATCTGACAAGTTGTCCTCGGCCATTTTCTCCCAGAATGATATGTGCACTTTTATCTCTGTAAAGACAAGGTTAGCCATTAATAGTCCTATGACTTGCTGAAAATGCATACACACCATCTGCCAGGTTTCCATGTTGAACTGTGTGCGTGGTGATTTCATGCACAGTGACGGTAAACACACTGACTAGCTCTGTCTCTCTTAAAACGTTCTGCTCTCATGATCCACGTCTCAAACTGAAAACTATGACCTTACATTCAAAAGTATTTACTTGTCTAAAAAAAATCCAGAAAACTGCTGAGTAAAACAGGCCTTTCAGTAGGTTTTTATGTGAAATGAGATGTTTTTAAAATTTAAACACTAACTGCAATAAGTCAATTGGTCAGTGCTAATGCTCAGTAATGGTCTAGAATAGTACATAAATATGCAATTGGAGACACAACACTAGTTTGTTTTGTCAGTTGTGGACAAGGTGTCACATGATGCTATATAGCCCCCTAGTATATGT
>CM074950.1:23399875-23406790 GCA_037577455.1 Pangasius macronema
GGGCTCTGAGAGTTACGAGAGCGGGAGCTTCTCAAGGGATCGAAGAAGAAATGGAGGGATGGCAGAGAAGTGGTTTTTCCCAAAAAACAAAACACAAGATGGAGCACAGTAGCAACCAACTGAAATATGTAAATGGTTTGGTATTTTATGATCTTAATGTCTGGCTTTATTAAAAATGACACCTAACACATTCGTCTGAGTGTTGCTAATAAGCTAATGCTTGTCAATAATCAAAGTTGAAGTATGAAATAAAAAAACAAAACAAAACAGAAATAGACGTGTGTATTCACGGAAACGTGTGTAGAGAGACAATAGGGATACATTATCAAAGCTGAGCCGCGGAGCCAAGGGCATTTATTGATCAGCCAGGGAGAAGCTTTATTACCACAGATGGTGTGTGAGAGAAAGAGGGAGAGAAATGCTGTAATGTATTCATTGGCAGGTGTGATGCCTGACTGATACTGTTCATTCCTCACTGCTGTAATATGGGCCCTATTAACGTTAACGCCTGTCCAAACAGTCATGACATCAGGGTTTTTAATCTGACATAAAAGCCCACTCAAACCAGAGATCAGCAGCTAGCATGATGCCATTAGAGCCTGGAGAGGACAAAATTGCCTTATACCAGTATGACGTTATTATTGCCTTCATTTACTTTTATTAGTAATAATCAGATAATACTTACTGGAATAAAGCATTTCTATCCCAGGATAAATTTTGTGCATTCCCGGCACATATCTCTCAGTGCCAGATAGGGGTGTGATTTATAATCCCACTTCTACCCATTCCCAGAAGATTTCTAACCAATTCTGATTGCTTCTGCAGAAATTCTGACCAATCCCATCCACTCCCACAGTTATTTTTATTTTACCCATCCTCCATATGTTAGATATATTTCCCAAAATATACAACAATTAAGCAATTTAAGCAGCATCCCTGACCATGATGAAGCAATTATTGAGAAAGAAAGAAAGAAAGAAAGAAAGAAAGAAAGAAAGAAAGAAAGAAAGAAAGAAAGAAAGAATTGCACCATGTCTTGTTAATCAGAGTGGCCTTTTACACCAAACACATGCTGCCGTGCGATTACTGTAACTTTTGGCGTAAAATTGGCTTTAACTGCACACCTGAAATACTTGATATAAGTCCATTGTAGTTTGTTTCAGACTTTGAATGGAGCTGTACTGACCATTACTGGAAATCTTTCTTTTTCCGCATAACTTTCATATCCTACCTGCATGATATAATAAAAAAAAAAATACTCATTCCCGTATCTTTTTTTTTTTTTTTTTTTTTTGCCTTTTTGGGTACCATGAGATTCCAGTCCCAATACACACCTACTATAGTGCCAGCTTTTAAGAGTAGGTAAAATGGGTGTGTGGGAGATCATGTGAAATAATATGAATTAGAAGAATCAATCAGCTAACATTTTTGCCGATGCATATACTCTATGAGAATAAACACGTGACAGACAAATACAAAAGAAAATCATAAACACCCACCCACAAGTTATGCAAGTTATACTCTCCATTAGTCCTTACAATAAGATACCAATAAGTTGCTGGTGCCTACAATATGGAAGCAGTCCATACTTTTCCACTACAAAAGTGCCAATATGATGAAAATAGCTGATGCTGTAAAAAGCTGACTGAAGATTCTGACAGGATTAATTTCACATATAAAATTGTCAGTTTTTAAAGTTGCTGCTGCCCAAAATTGTTGGAATACAAACTCTCATTACTCACTTCCCTATGAAAACAGTCATTTAGTAGAAATGGTAATAAAACTATACGCTAGCTAGTTTAATTAACTCTATTCCCAAGTCGCTAAGTGGTATCATTTCTACCTATTAAATTTGAGTGTTTTTTAATTTTTTAATGATAAATGTTATATTTCATTTTGTTAACATACGTAATAAATATTCTTAAGCCATCAAGAACAATCTGTTTGTCAGTAATTAGCAGTAAAGTTTACCTCAGAAATAGATGGAGCTTAACATCTGCCAATGTTGCTTGTGTTAAATAGCTGTGACTAAAAGATAAATGTGTGTGCATTACATGTCTGCAAAGATCAGCACATAGGCTTAATGTGTCAATTACATTTACATTACATGTTGTTACACTTGGATAGCAAAATTGGTTTGATTTCAGTACCAGTATGATGGTGCTTTAGAAGCAAGAACTGGTAACAACTCAAACAACATGGGTTACATTCATGACCAGCTTAAAAACATAACAACAGTCTTGCAGAGGCCAGTGGTAGCTCAGTGGTTAAGACGTTGGACTACTGATTGGAAGGTTATGAGTTCAAGCTCCAGCACTGCCATTCTTTCACTGCTGAGCCCTTGAGCAAGGCCTTTAACCCTCAACTGCTCAGCTGTATAAATGAGATAATTGTAAGTTGCTCTGGATAAGAGCGTCTGCCAAAAACGTAAAGTAGGAGTGTATAGGGATTTGAGGAGTTATTACTGAAAAAAATAATAATAACAAAATAAATATTGCAACTTTGGAGCAGAAAAAATAGCACTGAGAGAGATTTGAGCCACTTGTATGTTCGAGGTATATTTTGCACCCTGCCATGCCTTTGAGGCCGCTCCGAGAACCGGTGTCAGTTCTTCTGTCAGTGTGAGAGCTTCTGCATGTTTATCAGACCCTGTGTGGCTATTTATTTAATTCACTCAAGCACTATGAATATGCTGGCCCTGATGTAAAGTGACATGTGAAATATAGCTAATTGAAAGGCGGTCTGCCATCTAATCCCACCCGACAGCAAATCTGCTCTTAGCACGCTGTTAACTCCAGCTTATACGACCCGAGCCAAAATATTTCCACCCAACAAGGCTGAAGGTGCTTGTGGATCGATCGCCTTCCACTTCCAAATGATTTTGAGTGGGGATATTGTTTTTCTGCAGGTCTAATGTAAGCGGAAAACACTTACATATTAAAGAAATGACAGCGGTTCCCAGAAGTTTTCACAGATCCGTTTACTAGCATTTCACAGTGCACAAATGATGGATTGTCGATATTTAGTTTTTAATGGAGACTGGAAATAGAGAGAGAGAGAGAGAGAGAGAGAGAGAGAGAGAGAGAGAGAGAGAGAGAGAGAGAAAACAGAGGTGGAAACAGTGACTTGAGTTATCCCGACATACCAATCAAAACATATGTGCCGGTTCAAAATATAAAACTAAACATATTATTAGACATATTTCTGGAAGTCTTGTTTGTTAAAGTTGTGAGAACACTGTTGCTAGGTAACAGGGAAATATAAACACTGAGCACGAAGCTAGCAAGTAGCATGTAGCTGTTAAGTCTTATATAAACTATTGGAAATGATCAAACAATTAACCTAAACTATTGGAAATATCAACATTTCACTCAGATCTGTTGATAATTTATGAAGAACAGCCTCCAGATGGCTAATATGAGACTTCTTTTATGCTTCGCATCAACTGCTAACCTAAATTCCATGGCACATATTGAGGAATGTCACCATTGCATCACTGAACTTATATCAGAAAATTCAGTGAACATGACCCCATACTAATGTAGCACACGTTTAATCTGCAACTTCTCCTAGATGTCTGTTCAAGCTGTCCATGAAAAGAAAACCACCCTGCTCATGTTTGCCTATTTTTTTCTGTCAGTATAAAATGAGGCCAGATTAAGTGTGTGTGAGAGAGAGAAAGTGAGAAAAAGCAAAAAAGATGGACAGACAGACATGACGTGATGAGCAGATCAGCGACTGCTGAAGTGCTTGGGGAGGACATGGTGGAAGAACCTGGAAGGAGGGAAAAAAGAGAAATTGAGGCTATTTGAGGATCCATTATTAGGAAGAGAAGAGAGAAAGTGCCCTCATATCCAGTAATGAAGGGCTGAGGGAACAAAAAAAATGGGAGGTGGGGAGTGGAGAAGGTGAGGACGAGCCCTAATTTGTCTTAATGAAGTCCACTATTGCTGACAGGGGAACCTTGGTTCTGAGAAAATGAAACAATAGAAGGAAGTGTGTGAGAGAGAGAGATGCAGGGAAAGTGGACACAAACACCTGCACAGCTTTGGTTTCTACGATAATAGTGCAATCCTACGAGTGTATGTCTGGAAAATTACTTTACCATGTGGAATATTTTAGCTGGAGGCTACATGCTTATCCTGTCTAGCCCCGTTAGCTTTGGGTTTAGTCATTCTATGATTCAGAAGCCCCACAAGAAGCAAAGTCTTTATCTGTCTTCTTATGAAAGGAATAGCTCAGAAAAAAAAATCAAAGTCTCACAGTCTTGTACTTTACACAGACACTGTGTCTGTTGTTTGCTTCTTTAGTCCTACAATAGAGCTACAAGGCTAGTCCTACAATAGAGCTACAAGGCTAATGTAGCTAACAAATATTAGGAAGCTTGACTTACCCAAAAGCTTTTGTGTAAATATCTGCGTCAAATCACATCCAGTATTTCAGTATTGTCTTGCAGACTTGCTGGTGTGCTTTAGGTCACAATATGATTTCGTGCAATCATTACATGTAAACAGAACATCACAGTGCAGCTGAATGCTTATGGAGGCAGCCATCTTGGACAGCCAGAATCACAATTTAAGCAGATATTTAGGGAAAATATCTCAGCTACGATTGACTTATATTATTTGTTAGCTGCATAAGCCTTTTGGCTCAAGTCCAAAACTAATAAAGCAATGAAGGACCACTGTGAAGGCTAAGGGCTAACAGCAGGGCTAAGCAATAAGACTCCAGGGGCCTGTTCTCAATATGTGGATTACTGAGTTAGCTGGCTTGGATTGTTGATGATTTGACATAGTCCTGGATTGTTCGTAGCTGTTGTTGGACTACCAGTCCGTTAGCTCAAACCTGCTCATGAGCAGGCTTATTCAATTTAAACCAGATTGGATTCAAAACAGAGACTAAATTATTAAATAGCATACATGGTTTCTTTACATGAACAAAAATAAACAAACACATTGGCACTTTCATAAGCATAAAGAAAGTAATTAAATCTTGCACAATCATTCTGATTTCTGATTCCAGTTTAGCATCCTGTAGCCACATTAAACCAAATTGTGCATGTCTTCCTATACTGTTTGCAAGCTTCTTTATCATTTGCATTAGCCAATATCTGATTCGTTGATCAAAGTTTTGAGCCTCAACATATCTATTCTTTCCAGGTAAAATGGGAGTGTGCAGTTATCTCAAACAACTCAATTATATTTGAAGAATTAAATTAATCCATTTGGAATTGCCATGATTAAGTATGTTTGCATACAGCTCCCTGGTGGACTAAATGGCTAGCATGCAGCGCGCTCGTCGCCACTCTCAACTCCCTGGCCCGGGTTCATTTTCCGGTCAGGGAATCAACCCCAGCCACTGGAGGTTGCATGAGCCAGTGGGCTCTCAGTGTTGGTCTCAAGCCTGGAAAATGGGGAGTGATGCATCAGGAAGGGCACCCAGCATAAGTGTAGACGGTCTTAGTTTATACGACTGTCTACTAGGTGACACCACTGGGGTTTACCCTCGTCGGTTTCCCCCCCACCTGTAATACTTGTAAACATCATTTTGTCGTGAATTTGTTAACCGATGTATAAGGAGTGGTAGCTAAGGGCCACCCCAATAATACAATCTGCAATATCATGCACAAACAAGCAAGTTTAGCTAACTAATACAGAACAAACTACATCCTGAACCTACTGAGCACAATGAACAAACAGTGGGCAAACCTTGGTCAAACATTTGACAATAATGATATTAAAGTTGATTTTAATAACCATTAGCTAATGATACTGAATTTGTAATGCTATCATACATCATAAGATGTAAACTAATGTTATGTTAGCTATGAATTTTTGGTAGCTTGCTAGAACACAAACAAATGTTTACATGTGTGCCTTTTATAATACACATTATTAGCTTTTAATTAGTCATTTGGTATAACCTGGCCATCCTATTGTAAAGGATCTTGCTACAGACGTCATAGTAGCATCTTATCAGAAAAGATGTGCGTGTGTGTACGCATTTTGAGTACATGTTGAATGTATTACTGAATGGTGAATGTTCCCCAACCACATTCCACATGCCTTGATGGTTTTATGTTACTGTTTTACATGTTGTTTACCTTGGTGCCTCATTCCTCCTGATCTTTCATCAAAAGTAGCCCACTTTTCTTGAAAAGCAATAACTTCCTGAAAATCTCGGTTGAGCCTGTTTGGAGATTGTTCCTCTATTTCCTTTTTCCTCATGCCTTTGTCTTTGTTTGTACCTCGTGTGTCATGTCATATTTTGTATTTATTTTTACACTGACACCTAATTTTTCACATGCATATGAATTTTATGCCTCCAAATGAACTTGTCAGGAGACATCCAGGGAACAATGAGTGTGCCTTTAGATCATCAATCAGAAATTTCATTCGCCTCGCAAATGGAGTCCTTCTGACCTTCTCCTTGGCAGAGGATGGCTGATAGAGCATCGTCCCTGCTATTGAAGTGATCCTATTAAGTACCCCCCCTTTACAATAGGGTTCATCAGCAAGAAGTACAGAAGCTATCTATCTCTCCACAGGAGGGGACACTGCAGGCTATTTCTCTCTTTCTCTCTCTACAGGGTATATATCTTCAGTAGGGTCGATGACATGCGTATGCTACAGTGGCTGCCCAAGGAAAGACAGAGTGAGGGAGGTGTAAAAGTCATGCTGTGCTGGGGCATGTTAGTGGATTTGACTTGATGATATGGGTAGTGTGTAACTGGTGCTAATTTGGTGCTGATTCAAGACAATTGATTTGCAAAGAGTGATGTATGTTTAATTGCAGCATGCTCTTAAAGCTCTTGGATGACCACATATCTCCAGGATGCATATACACTCCTGAACAAAATCTTAAGACCGGGGGAAACATTCCAAGTATTCACATTTCGCGCTGGTGGATCATAAC
>CM074950.1:23406890-23417084 GCA_037577455.1 Pangasius macronema
ACCAATGCGAAGTGTGAATACTTGTAATATTTTCCCTGTTCTTAAGATTTTGTTCAGGAGTGTATATTAGAGATGTAAGTGAGTATGAATACATTATTCAGATTGAACAGATAATGTGTTCTACAGTAGGTGTAATTCTGTATTTTTTTTAAGCTTGCCAGAAAGGGCATCAATGTGACAATACAGGCCTTAGGGGCTAGGAGGTGTTTGCGTTCATGGGGGATACTATGAAGCTCAGGGGACAAACCAAGACCACATTCCTGAACATAAAACTGCGTTGGTTTTTACTAACTGCCTGGTCACGGCCATGGTGGTTTAAAGTAGTAATTTTTAGGAAACAGAAATAGAAAATAGGAAATATCATAGGCAGATACAAGCAAAAATAATTTTGTATGAGTGGGATTAAAGAAACAGTCCTGCGCACATCTCTAAATTATCTCTAATAATTGAGACCGATTACGAACTGGAGTGATGTAGCTGAGCTTGAGGAATTGTTCTGCTTTGATTTAGACTATTTTAGACTATGCCCACTTTGAATTTAAATCTAAATACAGCTAAAATATGAATATTTGGAGCAGTAAGCAGATACAAATTCAAATTGTGGCACTGCAGTACACCTCTAATACATAAACTACATGGCTAAAGGTTTGTGGATACCTGACGATCACACCCATATGTGGTTCTTCCCCAGACTGTTGTCACAATTGTATAGAATGTGTTTGTATGCTATAGCATTACAGTTTCCCTTCACTGGAACTAAGGAGCCCAAACACCTTTGGGATGAACTGGAACCCCAACTACACCCCAGGCCTCCTTGTCCTAACATCACTAATGCTCTTGTGGCTGAATGGACAAATCCCCAAAGCCTCACTCCAAAATCTAGTAGAAAGCCTTCTCGGAAGAATGGAGGATATTATAACAGCAAAGCGTTGTTCAAAAAGCACATACGGGTGTGATAGTCAGGAGTCCACAAACATTTGGCCATATAATATATGTTTGTACACTATGACACTAGCTTTATTAAGCTTTTCTCAGCAAAACGTGTTATGCAAACTGCACTTAATCCTGTATTTACAAGATTTGACACATCATAAAGCAGAGAGGCTCACAGTAATCTGGGTAAAAACTTGTGGCAGGCAGAAAGGCATGCTATAATATATTGTGATTTGCACAAAGTACACCTCTGTAATAATAATAAGAGGCAGATTGCAAAGAAGACCATGAATAATTGATAAATTAGGCCACACTGCAGCCTAAAGAAAATGAATGAGATGAAAAGAAGGCACCAGATAATACAAAGCAACACAGTACAGATTTCCACTCCCAGCTATCTGAGGCCAGATTTTTCCTGAAGCTTCTCTGCTTTTGCCTGCAGCCACTGTTAAAATTTCTATGCACGCATTTATGAGTGAACCTTCCTAAAAAGTTAGCACCCTTTATCATGCAAACACATCAGTGCTACAGATTGAAATTCAGTAAGTGGGTGTAGGGTTGCATTAAAGGAATGTGTGTAAGAGCGGCACTTGATTGGGCTTAAGTGATCAGCACTGTGTCGTTTCCACCTACAACTCTCTGTGCTGAAATCATTTTTAGCATTCATTTTAACATCAAGCATCAACAAACATACGTCAAAGAGAAAGCCTTCAAGGGCAGGAGGTTTTAATGTACCTTGCTTTCACAAAGGCATGACAATGGAGATGCACCAGCAGATTCAATGCACTGCTGAAAGAATTAAACACAACATCAACTTTATGTCATGGATCTGAAGGTAATGAGTGGGTGTATGGTTATGTAAGAATGGAAAGAGTGTATTTTAGCATTCAAGTAAATATTTATTGCTATCCAATTTGTGTATAGTGTGGAATGGAATATTTTCTTCTTCGCATGTGCATGTGTTAAGAAATGCTAATCGCCCATAAATTACCCAGTGTGTTCACAGCAGAGCTGATTTACATTTAGTGACACCCAAAAAACACCATAAAAGGCAAAGTTCACAGAGAGCTGAAAACAACAAAACGACAACTAAACAGTGTAAAAGCATCAAATCGTCCAGTAATGCAGCTCAGCCACAGCAGCATCAGCTAACACAAACACACTCTAACTCTAATATTGTGTCATTTCTTTTGTCCTAATTAAAAGGGTAGTCTTATTTGTCTTAATTTATGGATTTCTTTCTTTCAAGTCATTAATATGAAACGACTTTTTCACAAAATCTTCATTAAACTCGTGCATGTAATTGAAATAAGTAATATAACCTTGGCAATGTGATCCATATACAAACCTACTTGAAGCTGATCAATCAAAAGGGTCACATTAGTGAGATTCCTGAATGTTTTTCTGGACTTCTCGATTTTCAAAAATGCAAGAAACCTGGACACATTTAAATTATTACTCTGAAACTGGCATTTTCATTGGGTTTGTAAGAATCTTTTGGGCTAATTAAAGAAGCTTTAGGGTTAAATAAAATTAAATCAGTTCAGAAATACCTTGTAAGATCAAAAAAACACCTCTAACAAAACAATTTTTTCATCATGCATAGTGAAAAAAAAGAAAAGAAAAAAGAAACAAGAAAAAAGGAAAAAAAAAATACAAATTTATGATTTAAAAAATTTTTATCCTTCTGATCTGCACTGAAAAATATCTAAATCTTAGCAAGTGAAAATATATTGAACTTATCTAATGTTTATCATCATGGGATTATGCTAAAACAAATATAAGATTTTTTATTTCAAGTTTGAAATGGTCTTTTGTTATGTACTGTATATCTGCCAGTTAAAACGTGACAATTTTTAAACATGAAATTAGAAAAAAAAATTGATCATAATCTCACAATGAGAAATAGTAGGTAAATTAATCTGTAAGGTCTGTCATCTTCTTCTCTTTTTTATCTTCTCCGAAGTATAAACACATGATCTGTGACTTTCAGCAAGTGAAGCCTGGCAAGAGAAAATGCCCCCCAGGGTGTCTTTCTCTGTCTCAGCTTTAAAAGGGACAATTTTATACCTTAAAAATTTTTAAAAATATATCACTCACTATCTAGTCGACAGTTAAGAAATTTGCATTTAAATCTAATGGCCTGGTGTTTATTGTCTCCTTGCTGTCTAGCAAAATGGCCCTGAGGTCACAATCAGCTTTTAACAATCTAAATGTTATGTTAACTTTTAAGAAAAAAAAATGTAAAAACATGCTTGTGGATGTGACAGCTCCTTATAACAGACTGCACAGAGAGCTCTCTTTTATATTTCTCTAAAAATATCAACTTCATTAATTATTATTCAGGATTAATAATTACAAGACTGAGTTGACATAAATCAAAAGAGAGAATTTCAGGACAAAATCTCTTAGTTTCAAACAGCAGTTTATGTAAAAACGTGATCCTGAGTGGTGTAACTAAAAGCATTTGGATATCGTGGGATTGAATTCTGATGATGCCACAGTCATCCATGGCCAGAAACCCAAAAGCGCAAAACTGGCAGTGTGTGTGTGTTTCTGTGTGGGAGGGGTGGCATCCTCTGTCTCCCCTGTCAATCACAGTGACACTAGCCAATCATGGGTTTCTGTGAGCTCATGTATGTGATAAAAGGCATTTAACACTGACAGTGATTTTCCATTAGGTATTGGTATAGGTATTGGAGGTATTGCCATCTATATAAAGGAAAAACCCTTTATAGGATTTTAATATTTATAGATAAATAGATGTACTTTATTGATCCTTAAGGGAAAATCTGGATTTTTTTTTTATCCCTACTGCATTGAAGCCTTATTCAATAAGCTTTTCAGAATTATTATTAAAACACACTAAAAGTATAAATATGACTAAAAACATTATAGCTCACAGCAGCAAATTTCTCAGACATACACTATATGGTCATCAGTTTGTGGATACCTGACTATCACACCCATGTGTGGGTCTTCCCCAGAATGGTGTAGCATTTTCCTTCACTGGACCCAAAGGGCCCAAACATGTTCCACCACGACAATGCCCCTGTGCATAAAGCAAGGTCCATAATACATGGCTGGTCAAGGTTGATGTGGAAGAACTTGAGTGGCCTGCACAGAGCCCTGACCTCAACTCCACTGAACATCGGGATGAACTGGGATGAACTGGAGCGAATACTGCACCCCAGGTCTTCTCTTTCATCACCAGCGCCCGACCGCACTAATGCTCTCACTGAAGATTTGAGGATGTTATAGCAGCAAATGGGGACAACACTATATTAATGTCCATGGTTTTAAAATGGAATGTTCAACAAGCACATATGGGCATGAAGGTCAGGTGTTCACATATTTCTGGTCATCAGCATTGCATTTTCAGACATTAAAAAAGGAGGAATTTATTTTTGTTCTTAACAAGCTGTTATGTGATCAGGGAGAACTAGCTAGTGGGTCAAAACGGTTCTTTTGATGCTGATTTTAGTTGGCAAATTTGTCATTTTTTGTAGCCCAGCACCCAGCAACATTCTTCTGGTCTGTATGTGAACATCTCCAGCTGTAACTTGTGAGAATGTTACAGTTCAGCTCTTACAGCAGCAGTTTTAAATAGAATCTGCTGTCAGCGAAGAATTCATTGGCCATGATGGATAGACCATAAATGTCCCTTGGGTTTTAATTTATTTCATACTGTTTAATTTATCTCACACTTTATGAGCAGCTCATGGTGATTCGGATAATTAGCTGAGTGCTGGTTTACTCAGCTCAGGCTGATCCATGACTCCTGCTGCCACAGTACTTACCTCATTCACTGGTTTCAGGTGCTGTCTGTGAGCTGCCTTACCATAAAAACCATAGCATTTTAAGCAGTGACAGTTTCCTGTTGTTATGAAGTGTGATGGGAATAAGCAAGGAACCTATCAGCAATACAATCTGCACAAGAGCATGTGCATTTTTACAAATAACTATGAATCTGATAGGAGATTTTACATTTATATACATTTACAACGTATACATATACACTCATGCATTGCCTTTACCCATTTCGGCTTTGCTTACCATTATGTGAATTACTCATCCATTTCTGCTGACTTTACTCATGCGCCTCATCATTTTTCCATTAAGGACACGTTTGTTGGCATGTCTCACTTCTCCTGGCTGAGTTTTCAACACTCACTGAATGGAGGGTATAAATATGAGACACATTTGCGATGTGTGAAGACTCCTGCTTTCTGAAACTGATTTGACTGATTTGTATCTCCATGTACAAGGAAAAAACATGAAAGACAAAGAATGAGTGAATTTGGAAATGCACGTGAACACTGGACAAGTCAGAGTGCCGCCCCCTCATCTCGCTACAGTTCTGTAATTACCCACAATTCCCTGCAGGTTATGCTAATGACAATTGGACTATTAAGTAGGCTATCTATATGCACAGACCATAATGGATTTGCTCATTATTTATTGTTAATGTGCAAATGCTCTCTCATGATGAGGGGAATGAGATGGAGCTGAGTCTTATATGACAGAGAATGTGTGTGTGTGTGCGAGAGAGAGAGAGAGAGAGAGAGAGAGAGAGAGAGAGAGAGAGAGAGATCATTGCTGGAATGCACACTGAATCATGGCTATCATTTACTACATCATGGTTGGTTTTCTTCTAACATTACCACCATTTGGATTTAATGGAACACAATACAATTAGAAGATAAAATACAATTAGGCCAACTGCCATTACAGCAACAGTGCAAAAGACACTTGTTGGACTTTTAACTACATTTTAACACAAAATTAGTTTTTTGTATTTTTTTTAATTAAACATTACATTGAGATAGGCAAGTATTCAGACCCTGTATTCAGTATTTTTTTTTTTTTTTTTTAGAAAAACCTTTGGCAGCAATTGCAGCCTCAAGTATTTTGGGTGAATCTACAAGTTTACCACATCTGGATTTCAGCAGTAACTCTCACTCTTCCTGGCAGATCCTATCAAGGTCAATCCGATTGGATGGGGAGTATCTGAGAACTGCCATCTTCAGGTCTCTCCATAATTCTATGGGATTCAAGTCTGGGCTTTGGCTGGCCCATTCAGAGACATGTCCCAAAGCCACTCCAGCATTGTCTTGGCTGTATGCTTCAGATATGCTGTATGTTGCTGTGCTGAAAGGTGAACCATCGACCCTGATGTTATGTGCCACTCTGGAGCAGGTTCTCATCAAGAACTTCACTGTATTTGGCTGCATTCATCCTTTCCCCAGTTGATGAGCAGTACCTGGTTTTGTCAGACATAGCACTTGGAGTTCAGCCAAAGGAAGTTTTGTCTTATCAGATCAGAAAATCTTTTTCCTCAGGCTCTCAGAGTCCTTTAAGTGCCTGCCATATGCCCTTTACTCAGGAGTGGCTTCTGTCTAACCACTCTACCCTAAACGCCTGACTGATAGAGTTTTTCTAAGATGGTTGTCTTTCCAGCAGGTTCTCCTCTGTAGGGGACTTCTGAAGCTCTGTTAGAGTGGCCATTTAGCTTTAGGAAGAGTGCTGGTGGTACTAAACTTCTTCCATTTCACAATGATTGAGCCCAGTGTGCTTCTGGAAACTTTCAAAGCTTTAGAAATAGATTTATACTCTTTCCCAGATCTATGTCTTGACACAGCTTTGATTTTACAGAATTCTACAGAGAATTCTTGAATTTCATGGCTTGGTTTTTGGGCTGAAATGCACTGTGAATTGTGGGTGTGTGCCTTTCTAAATTATATCCAATTCACTGAATTTGCAACAGCTGGACTCCAGTCAAATTTGAGAAGATGCACCTGAAATCAGTTTGGAGGGTCTGAATACTTTTTTAAATGAGAAATTTTAGAGTTTGATTTTTAAAAAAAATTGCAAAAATTAAAAAAAAAAATTCATTTTGTCATTACCGTTATTGTATTTAGATTAAACAGATGTCAAAAAAGTATATTTATTTCCATTTTAAATGACATTTTATTCCTAAAAATGTAAAAAAAAAAAAAAATGAAGGGGTTTTAATACTTTCTGAACTCACTGTATGAACTACAGATGGGTGACAAATGGGTTTGTCATGGGTTTTGATTATGGTGGTGGAGAATGCTGTCTACAACGTTGCTTCAAAATCTCCCACTGCTGTTCATTTGAGTTGAGAACTGGTGATTGGGGCCATGGTATATGCTTTACATCATTTTCATCATGATTAAACCAGTCAGTGAGCTTTTCTGACCTATGAGTGGGATGGGGGTCATCCTGGAAGATGCTATCCGGGACTGTTGAGAAGATATTCTTTGGCTAATGGACTATTTTCAGCACAGTTGTGTGAGTGACACTGACATGATGCTGGTATTAGTGTATCAGGTAGAGTGTGGTGCTGGTGGAGCTCCAGCTAAGGCCAGCCCTACAGGGAGGATTATTAACACACAGTGTGCATGACAAAAGAGCTATAGTCTCGATTTTACCCCCTACAAGGTAGACCAACAAGGAAAGTGTCGAGAATGCACAGTACTTCCTTAAAAACCTCAACAACATTAATGAGACTGATTCACTGATTCACTACTGAGAATGAGCCACCACTCAAATAATATCTATTCAGTGGTGGTCATATAATGGGTGCTTACCACTGAGGGACAGGGTCGATGGTGCAGAGCAAGGGATGAACTATTTTCAAATTTTATCTACAAAGTGCATCTATATGGTAGGTGTAACTCACATAAAGTGTTTTAAGGTGTAGTCATTGAACTAGGGAAACTATAGCTAATATAATATGTAAAGTAAGGGAACGTAATCAGCGTGTCTCAGACAGTGTAAATCTCTTAATGTGCAATGGAATGCATTTTTAAGTAAGGAATAATGCATTATCAACAACGTGGTGGTTTGATGTGGCCCAACCCTGAAGCTGGAACGTCAGTGAAACAAGTCAGTTCCTGTTTTTAATCCGAACAGACTAAAAAGATAGAAACTATAGAAACATACTATAAAAAATAACATCAGAAAGCGAGCATTAATATAAACTTTTTAGATATAACTATTGACAGAGCTGCTGGTATAGAAAATGAATCAACAACTTTTGAAATAGATCAGATTTAAAGATGCATTAAATAAGAGTTGTCTTTTTTGACATTTGAATAATTCCCAGCCATGTTCACGAAGCTCCGCCTCCACAATCTATGGAATGTCTATAAAATGCATCCAAACACAAATGAGCATTCCGGACAGGAAGTCAGTTTTCCAAATGAGTTTTCCCAGCAACTCAAAACACTTTTGCTAAGGCCATGGCTTAATCCATTGGGTTTTTTTTATTTGTTTGTTTGTTTTGATCATGTTCTACATATCTTGACCATTATTTGTACAAGTAAGGAATTTAAAAAATCGACCACTGCACCTTGAAGAATTCAACAGCACTGAGGTATAAAATAATTTCATCCACAGAGCACTTCTGTCCTATGTCCCACATGCCCTCTACGCTTTCTCCGCCCCCCTGTCTTTTTGTTTTTGCACCCTTTGTTGTAATCCTGTGGTCTCGGTCTCACCCATACCTCTCAGATTCCTGCCCATTTGCGCTGAAACCAGAGATGCATTGTGGGTAGTGAGCAGTCGTAAAATGAAAACATGATCCGCTTCCAGGTCTCTCGAGTCGTGATAACAGCACAAACTGTGCCATCCAACCTACTTCCTTTATAGTAGCAGGTTGTGTTTTTTTTTTTTTTTTTTTTAAATTTGCAGGATACACACACACACACACTCTGTATCAATATTTGATCACAGCTGTACCACATCACTTCCATCCATTAACTATATTTGATTTCCACACAGAGGGCACATATATGGGGGGTTGGGTAGACGAGAAAGAAGATGAGGGAGATGAAATGGGCACCATTAACACAATTACTGGTAAAACCATGATGGAATGGGTGCAAAGCTCATTTCAGAAAAAGGGTCCAGGAATAATCCTACAAGAAACATATAAATGCACTTGTGCACCAATGTGTCCTTGTGCTGTTCAATAACAGTCGCAGATTTGCAGAGAATGACTTCAGATAAAAAGCCATATTACTGTTAGGTAGTAAATACTTCTTTTGTCATCTTACATGGTATCTGTCATCCTTTAGCACATTGTTTAAGCCACATCTTTAATATTTATCAACCGTCGCAGCAGGCAGAAATGCAGGCATCGTCTGAAGAGCCACTTGAGTAAGAGGTCTGCTTAAAACTTCTCAGTGCTCTAAACACGCATTGAAATACAGATTGAGACCCCATTAATATTTACACTGACTGCGAAGCTGGAGAAATTGAATTGCCAACCTGGCCTTTTACAGTAATATATGCATCCTATCTTCTGCTCATGACAATGCTGAGCTCGGGGTGGTGAGCCGTGAATACATTTAAAACAAATTTATGAAAAAGCAACACACTGAAATGACCGTGAAGGTCATTCTGTAAGCTCTGCATCCTGCAATTACATGGCTGTCGAAGCGCCGATTTGTGTATTTGTACAGCAGAGAAATGAGGCTCCTCTGTGGAAAGCCACTTGTATTAAAAACCTCAATGAGTAGTTAACTATTTGTGAGTGAGCACGATGTAGCAATTAGCCTCAATGAGCCAGACAGGACTTGTTGTTTCTCTAAAACGCAGAGTTCACTTTGGCAGCTAAACTGGATTTAGTTTTAGTAATATTATCTGTATTCATATTTTTAATTGATTCAGTTGATACAAACTGTAGCAATTAGATTCTAGTCCATTTAAACTGAACAGTTTTAGTCAGTGAAAAGGTTTTAGGTTTTTTTCCCCCTCTCAAATTTCCCTAATAAATTTCCAAAAAAGCAAAAGCACTAATTTCCTAAATTTTAATTTGCTCCTAAATGGAATTACAAATCATTTCACCAATGTGCATTGCCATCCCTGCTTCCCGTTGTGTGGCATGGTGGTGCAGTGGGTTTCATGGCTGTCTCACAGCTTTAGGGTCCTGGGTTTGACCCTTAGCTCTGTTTACTGTCTGTGCAGAGTTTCACATATTCTGTGCTCTCTGTTTTTGAATGGGTTTCATTCATGTTTTCTGGTTTCCTCCCACTGTCCAAAACATGCAGTTGGTTTTGAGTGTCATGAGTGTATGGATATGGTGTGTGCGTGGTGCCCTGGTGCCCCATCTGGGGTGAAATCTCCCACTTTGTGCCCAGTGTTACTAGTAAAGCCTGGAGATCCACTGTGCCCTTGATCAGGATAAAGCATTTACTGAAGATGAATGATGTACATTAGCTTAATGGAAGT
>CM074950.1:23417184-23446950 GCA_037577455.1 Pangasius macronema
GTTGTGTGGCATGGTGGTGCAGTGGGTTTCATGGCTGTCTCACAGCTTTAGGGTCCTGGGTTTGACCCTTAGCTCTGCTTACTGTCTTTGAATGGGTTTCTTTCATGTATTCTGGTTCCCTCCCACTGTCCAAAACATGCAGTTGGTTTTGAGTGTCATGAGTGTATGGATATGCGTGTGCATGGTGCCCTGGTGCCCCATCTGGGGTGAAATCTCCCACTTTGTGCCCAGTGTTACTAGTAAATCCTGGAGATCCACTGTGCCCTTGATCAGGATAAAGCATTTACTGAAGATGAATGATGTACATTAGCTTAATGGAAGTTCTTCCATGGGTAAAATGCCATATGGGTAACACCTGTTCTGTACTGTGCAGCAGCCTTTTCTTTTCCTCATTTATTACCTGGCATACACTTGATAAAAAGTCATTTCATACTTTGCCACCAGTTATGCTAGTTGTAGCTAGCTAGATGATGGGGTATGCTGTTAAAGGAAAATAATCAATGATGACGTGTTATGATATGAGCACCACTCTGAAGGATTATTGTCCAATAACAGCATTAATAGCAAGCCAGTAAGTGTTTTATTCCTGAATTCTCACCAGAAGTTGAGGTCAGTTTAAACCTGAAATCCTGAGAATGTGTGCAGATTATTTTTAACAGAACAAGAGAAAAAGGAGGAACTGATTTGCTAAAATTCTCACTTCTGACTTATTCATTACTTCTACAGCAGTCAGCCATCGCTACCTCATTACAATCACTTGGAAAGTTCCAGATTCTCGCTTCGGTCAACTGACTACACTGAATATTCTCCTAGGACTTCCTGAACCTGATAGGATTCGTAATGAACCTGTATCCAGTCAGTCAGAGCAGCAAAGGTTTGTTGCTCCACAGGAGATAAAGTGCAGGTCTGGATAAATATATATAGCTGGTCAGGACAAGCGGAAAGGCTAACAACACAGGATGCATGATCTGCTGGCTCCCATTCGAGATTGTGTCACACACCCAAATTGAATTTGATGATATTCAATACACAAAAGCAAAACAGCAAACAGGATCTGAGTCATCACAGTCTGAGCCATCAAGTCCTCATTGCTGTGATAATGCAATCACTGTGACCGACCTCACTGACACTAAACAGCGCTGTTGGAGCAAATGAGCTTGTACCACAACACTGCTGAATTCTCCATCATGATTGGTCAGTAAATGTTGATTAAATGTCTAGAACAGAAGCTTTTCATAGTAGTTCTGACAGGTTTATGTCAATATGCTCATTCTAGTACGTTATTGTTTTTAAAGTAACAGCTTACACAGGAACATTTTTAGACCCTAGAACCATGAACAGATTTAATAACTTGTTTAACTGTAAAAGTTTTTAGTGAGGAGATGTTTATTTAACTTTTTCGGAAGGAGTCTCCCGAGTCAGCACTTTGCAAACTCTGAGGTAAAGCTCTAACTTAAGGTTTACGGTCACAGTAAAGTCTTTGGGAGGAGGAAGAGAAAAGAGATATACGGGCTATAATGTAAATGAGATCAGGAACGTATTTGACAGATATTCCACTTATTAAACAGAACTATAAATGGTTAAAAGTAGGACATGTCATTTCTTAATACTTAGAAAACATTAGAATTTGGAAATTGATGCGTTATAAGAGGAACAAAACATTTTAAGCCATGCTGATATTAGAAAGATGGTGGGATGAGATGCGGGCTGATGCGAATCTGAGTTATTGTTACCAGCAGCAAATGGATTTCCTCAGAGATTTGCCAATGATTACAATTTTTACATCTAATAATGAACAACACTGTGCTTGTAAGCTATTTATAGCAGCTATAAACAGCTACACCATCACCATTTTTTTTTTTTGTCTTGAAATTAATAAGACAAAAAAATGAAGGCTGTCATGATACTGAAAAATCTGTAGACTTTCTTCCGTCAGAAAACGTACAGGCCACTAGAGAGCACTAACATCGGAGACTCCTTCCATAAATGTTACATAAATGTCTCCTTACAAAAAAGTTCACCATATCAACAATTATATGGTTTCCTTTGTTAAATATTAAAAGTTAAAAAGTTTTTAATCTGATTTCTGTCAGTCTTACATAATGTGGACCCTCTGCCATACAAATTCCCATAAATGAGTCATTTGAATTGAGCCGGAACTATTGTCAGAGCTGCAGTTTTGGAAAATGAATCAACACCTTCTGACTCATCAGACTTGAGATTTCAAAGGTGCTGCGGTATAATGAAAAATAAAACACCCAAAGCGTTTTAGTCCTTACTTATGGATCAGCAGAATCAGGAACTGGTATTCTCAGTGGAGCAATGTCTCTCTGTATTATGAACCTCTGTATTTTTGTTTCTAGAATATTCTGGCATCAGAGAAGCTCAGCTCTACGGTCTCCTATTTGTCCCCCCCACAAATAAGATTATATTATAAAAACCCCAGACATGCTTAGAAAATAAGATGAGTCTCAGGCATTTAATGAAGACTACTTAGTTTTCCTGCTAGTGGTCAATAATGGCCTCCATCAGCACAACCGTCTCGGCCATAGACCGGGCCGATCTCGATAATTAGCAATTAACCTCTTTATGCAGCTCTGCGGAGAGCCGCTCCGAACTCACTGCACTCCCCCAACAGTGGAGATACACCATGTCTGTCTGCCTTGCTTACAGGATTTGGGGCTCAGAAATACAATTAGCACGATCAATGTTTTATGATCTCAAATGTACTTTCATTGTCTGCACTGAGCCACCGGCATCTGCTGAGGGGCTGATGCTTTCCTGCTTGCACTTTTTTTTTTCCCCCAATCTGACATGTGTGCAAAACACTCAGGGGATTTCTGAAAGGAAAGATACTTGGTTGGAAAATCTGGATAAGGGCTAGAAGTAATAAAAGCCTGATATTGGTTCTATAGGAAAAGTAGATGTAATAGGATTAGTAATAGGATTGCCAGGATTTTCCATTATGTGGTACAGTTTCACTGGAATCAAACATTTCATTCATTCTGTCATTCAGCTTCAGAAAGTGCTTTATCTTATCAGGTCAGGGTTGAAGAGTATCCGGTCCTATCTTGCGAACACTGAGTGTGAGGTTGGAATAGAGCGTAGATGGGTCATTCACACACCCCTTCACACCTAGGGCAACTTAAAGTCAACATTATTGTAATGTTTGTGGGAGGTGGGAGGAAACAGGTGAACGTGGCGGAAACCCACTTGGACACGGGCAGAAAATGTGAAAATCCACATAGACAGTAACTCGAGGTCACGAGTAAACTGGTGACTCTGAAGCTGTGAGGCAGCGATACCCACTGCGCCACTTATTTTACTGCACAAATCCAGATCTAGACCTCTACTGAACGAGCCAGAGGCAACCATAGTCAGGAAAAGCTTCCTAGATTTGGCATAAGGAAGAAACCTCGAGAGGAATCAGGCTCAAAAGGGAAGCCATCATCCTCTTTCCATTTGGAAATTTGGGATTTTGATGAATTAGAGTGTAACAGTACTCGGGTTATACAGAGGAAGAGTGAACAATATGCTCTTACTTAAAAGGGTTCCACAAAGGGTTTGGAAGTTTTTGGGATATGGAAATGGTTGTGCAGGAAACCGTTTGCAAAAGACGATCTTTCTTAGGGTTTGCCCAGATAACCAAATGCAAAAATGATCAGAGGATGAAAACATACAGAATGTTGTATATGAGAATAGTGTAATATCTCATGAAGGTGAATTGTACATGCAAGACGATCTATTACAAAGAACCAGAAGGAACCAGAGCACAGGTAGAGCATCAGTAGTGTATATCAAGCAGGTCCAGAATTTTATTTTTATTTACATTGTATATAAAAGTAAAATTCTCGAGAATGTTATTATATCTGGAGGCATGGTAGTGCAGCAGGGAGAGCCTCACAGCTCCAGGATCCCCCTTTTGATCCTAAGCTCAGGTTACCATCCTTGTGGAGTTTCACATGTTCTCCCAGTGTCCATATGGGTTTCCTTTGGGTTCTCCGGTTTCCTCCCACATCCCAAAAACATGCCAGAAGGTGGATTGACTACTTTAAATTGCCCCTTGGTGTAAATGTGTGTGTTCATGATGCTGTGTGGTAAACTGGCGTCCCATTCAGGTTGTTCCTTGAATCGGCTCTGGATTCACCACAACCCTGATCAGCATAAAGTTACTGAATGACTGAATAATTGAGTAATAACACTTGTAGAGTCTGTCATATGTTTCTAAAAAAAAAAAGCTCTGGTTTGGAACATCTTCTGATTTCAGTCTACACTATTCTAAGGTTCCACATAGAACCTTTACAGTTTCCCTTACACTCACAACCAAAGAACCCTTATAAGGGTTCCAGATTATTATTTTTAACTGTTTATTTGAAATTAAAATAAATTTGGAAATTGATATTGTTTGCTTCCTCCACACCACTTCAATAGTATGAGCTATTTGTGTTGAGTCATAACACATTAATCCATTTCAGTTCCAGTACAAAATGTAGGTAGGTTCACTGGAGGAGTGAATACTTATGCAAAGCACTATAAGTTTGTAACCTAGGAACCTACTAGCATTTTTGCATCAGCCTTGGTAGTGTAACTAAATCTGTGCTCATTTGGGTTTACCAAGATATCACTGTGTTGACCCTTTTTTAGTGGAGCACAAGTTGGGACAGTTGGCTGCTCAGTTGCTCCTCAGCCAGCTGCGTGTTCATTAAATCATGCAGAAGAAATGTGACATGTGGAACTACTCATGATCCAAAGCATGTGTGAAGCATGGTAATATAGGAATGCAAGCTGCCAGTGGAAGTGGACTGTGTGTTTATTTGTAACAAAATACTAAGTTTAAATTTGATGAACCTGTCCAATTACTCTTGGTTCTCTGAAACAGAGAGGACTGGACATATATGAAAACTAATTAAACACTACAAAATTACCTGTAAACTCAAGCAGAGATTCTGCACTGGAAGCTCAGACATTTTAATTAAATAGTCAACATTCTACAAACCGGCTGCTGCCTAGACGCTGTCTTATAGCAGTGTAAAGGTGTCTGGTGTATTCTTCTTGTTTTTCAGCCTTGGTCTTATTGTGGAATAATTAGAAGTGGGCAAGAGAGAACATTCCACTCTTCCCTTGCATCTTTCTACCAAAATGCAAGTAAATTCCTAGTCTTTTCATTTTTGTCATCACCGTGAACATGTAGGCAGAAAAAAGTACTCGTTCATTTATTTTCACTGGATCCAGAGCATACCATGGGAACGCTGGGCGTGAGGTGGGATGAAAGTACATCACTGGGCACCATGCACACACACATTCACACCTAGGGGCAATTTCATGAAGCCTGTTCACCAACTGACATGTTTTTGGGAGATGCGAGGAAACCAGAGAACCAGGAGGAAACCCACATGAACACAGGGAGAACATGTGAAAAAAAATCCACAGAGCCGAGCTCAGGATTGAACCGGGAATTCTGGAGCTGTAAGTAGGTAATGCTACCAGCTGTACCACTGTAAATTTTTCATAATTCAATCAAATCCTGACATGAAACCATATTCCAACGAGGCATCATTTACCAGCCAAATTAGGAAATACATCACATAACAGCAGAATGAAATTAAACAGTCCTTCTTCAGGTTGGCTTTAATGGATTAATTGCCCTATAAATTGGTCTGTCCTAATTTGTTTTTTTTTTTTTTTTTTTAAATTAGCATTTTGCTGCATCTATTTCAGTTACTGGGTGCTTCCGAAACCTCTAACTGATGCCTCCTTGATTCCTTGATTCTGTATCCTTCAGTCCGTGATCCAGAAATCCTCCATCATTAAAGAAGTACCAAACCTTAAAACGTGCTCAGAGGAATCAAGAAACGAGGGAAGAGGAAGCTTTTGGATTCAAGGATATACAGGTGCTTCCTACTTTATTTATTTAATTATTTTTACGCATGACGCAAGCCTGTGGTACGAATGCTCCTCCTTTGCCTAAATAAATAAATAAATAAATAATACAATAACAGGAATTATTGTATCATCTTAATTAAATCTTAATTAACTAAACATGTACAAACAAAAGTCAATTAAAAATGCCTAAAAATGGAGGTCCGGTGATGAGCAGGATCTTTAGGCTAAACAATCAACGTTTAAGCATGTGATGCAGACATGAAATATCGTCTTGCTTAATCACTGTCACGTATACGCAGATGTGCTATACAGCTGCAAACGCAATAAAGTCGCTTTAAAGTGACGCTTCAGTGAGCAAGAACATTTCACTTAGCAAACATGCTTGCTCAATTCCTGCCATCCTCATTTCCTCTTCTTTCATCCTATCCTCATTTCCTCCGAAGGAGGAGCTAAGACACAAGGAAAGGAAACAAGGAAAGGAAACGATGAGGTGCAATCAGAAATGAGAAGCAGCCAATGTGTTTCAAACCCGTGCTCTTTTAAATGAGACCCTACTGCCATCTGGTGGATAAACAAAAATGCAATCTAGAAGAAGGGAAAAAAAATATTTCTTAAAATTCTTTATTCATAAACTTGATGCAAGTTTACAAATTGTATGTACAAGGTCAAAATTACACGATGGAAAACAAAAAGCAAAATAAAACCAATGCATGCTAACAGTGCATAACCCCCCCCCTCATTCGTCAACATAAACCAACCGGAACTGCTCAGAGTGTTGAAGCGAAGCGTAAGTCACTACACGACTTACACTTAACAAAAGTAAATCAATCTCTCTGGGCGTTTGTATGCCTTTCTCCATATATTCTTAATGAGATATCAGGGTTACACTCAGCCATTATGGTTTAATAACATGTTGCTGTAACAAAATGCCCTGTTCACACTGCTGTGTGATTCCCTCGTCAACTCTTTTTTTAATGTTGGACTGCACAGATGTAGCTCAGGCTATGGTAGCACAGTTAAACATGTTTTGAAGCAAACAAGAGAGTTACAGGAGTTCCAAAAAAAACAAAACAAAAAAAAAAAACGGGTCAGCTCCACCAAAAACCCAGCAGCTTGAGTTGTATTGAGGTTTTATTACTTTCACATCACCTGCTGCTCTCGATCTCACTGACACACCCAGCGAACAGGAGCAAACATGTCTGAGAGACTGCGGCGGGACGTTTACAATCCAACCCACCATTCAACTAAAAAACACTGTACAGCCACAAAACGTTTGCTTTCTAAACACAGCCTAGGCATCTGCTTTTCCCAAGATCCTTCACAACGCGAGTGTCGATCTGACTCAGTGGAGACGAGTGTGTGAGGTGGACTTCGGCATGCTTAGAATAAAACCACCAGAGTGCTGGGAGAGAACCAGGTTTAAAATAGGAAACAAAGCCTATTATTATAGGATGGGATGAAAGATCTTCAGCTACTACATCGAGGAATCAGGCGTCACTCTCCCGGATATTAAAAATCATGCAAGACATAAAAGAAAACTCCACCCTGAAACACATTAAACATGGTTAGATTAAAAGACACAACGATTCATGTGCTCGCACTGTTGTTAATCCCGTCAGTGGTTGTCTGCTGTGCTGATGTCATTGCTAGTTGAGTTACAAACGAGACAAAAAAAATTCAACAATCTCAAACGTATGACAGGATGTTGGTCAGGTTTTGCTGTTAGCTCCTTAAAACAGAGAGTGTTCATTTTCTTACTCACCATTCTCCAGCGAAGTTCAAAGTCATATTAATGAGAAACCCAGTGTAGAAATAATGGAGACTCGGCTCGAATAATTACTGATCTGCAAAATGACAGGATGTCGTTGATGATGGCGTTCAAAGTTGAAGCTCTGCAATCTGATCTGTCTGAGCAGAGTGCACAGATGTGGAGATGAGACAGCTGGACAGACTAAAAGACTAAAGCGCTGCTGCATCACTCTCTTAAGGTAGAGATGAAGCGAGGGCTAAATCCCAGCGCGCCACTATCAGCCGGCAGTCGAACGGGACTGTGGGTCGGAAATTGTTAAACAAGGTGAATACAGTCCGACGTGTCAATGGAAGATGGTTCAACTTCAAATAAATCTTGGACATCTTTGAAGATTCATTATAAAAGTCATTCAGGGAGGATTTTCCCTTTAAATACAGGCTAATGCCTTAAGGTTTGGTATAAATAACAAACACTACACCCTTGCTATTTCACCTTGCCGCAGAGATCGTTAATATCGCTTCCCCTTCCTGACCTGGCCTCCTTAAGCCACCTTAAATAACAAAATGAAATGAGTCATGTCTTGGTTTAAATTAGATAAGCCACTGATCAACAGTAACAATGAGCTATATAATGGTGCAAATGAAACCAAAACTAATAATAATAATAATAATAATAATAATAATAATAATAGTAAGGAAGGCATTTAAATGGAGAAGGAGGAAAACATGTCCAGGTGGATCACATGGTGATTTCTGGTAAGGAGAGATGCGAGTCTTAGGTAATGTCCCTCAAAACACGTTTGCAGGATGTGTAAAAGGAGTACTGACGTAACAAGACGGCAAAATGTTGCCCAAAAGAAACGGACAGGTCCGACCCCCATCGCCGGATGAACACTTGGGTTATGAACCAGTTGACTGTGTGTAAATTAGGAAGCTGAAGATTTGAGGGAAGTCGTAAAACAGGTACATCTGCAGTGTGGACAGTGACGTTAAAAAGGGATTTTTTGTTTTTTTCTTTTTTAAGGCAATAATGGTCATGTTATAGATTGACAACCCCCCCGGGGAATGGAACAGGGCATCATAAATAAGCTTTACAAAAACAATTTTGATCATTTTGTGGCATTGATGAACTTTGTATAATCTCACTGACTGCTTAACTGCTTAATACGTGCCCGAGTTGACAGGAAACCAAAAAAAAAAAAAAAAAGGTTTTCCATAACAGCGTTGATGTAATAAACACAGCAGGAATCACACTGGTTAAAGAGGAATGGTCACAATTGCAGTTAATGACAGCGTAAGCCACACATCACTTCCGTTCTCACAAGGGGAAGAAAAACAACAAAAAAAAAACAAAACAAAACAAAAAAAAAAACAGCAGTAGTCATAATGTGTACATAAAACATGTTTAAGATATTCCTTTTGTCAACGTGAGGATATCCATTAAGTAATTTATCCTTATTCTATTTGCAAGATAAATCTTCAGATGGACGTTCCGCGCTATGCAGGCATGTTTTTAAGCGATCCAGTCCTGTCTGAAATGCAAAAGTTCTCTCTGCGATACATCTTTATAAGTTTACTTACAGGCGGAAATCGTTTCGATGACTTTACAGTGAACTAGTCCGACGTGCCTGGTCAGATTTTCAGTGTGACCAGGAAAAAGCTCCAAAGACAACAAGAGGATGGAGTGGTGATGGCATTTATCCTCCACCTCTAAGAAACAATAAAGAGACAAAAAAAAACAAAAAAAAAAAAATCAATGTGGGTTCTTCATTACAAGTGTTGATCGCTTAAGTCTCCTCCGCCCAAACCTAGTCTCTCCCCTTTTCTTTTTCTCCATAATGTTCGCGTTTTAAGTCTTAGAGAAATACAGGAGGTTCGGTTAAGCGCTGATATCCAAAAGCCTGTTATTGTGTAGGAACCTTGGCATTTACGCAGAACGTACGACTCCGATCACAGGACGTCCATCCATGAAGCGAGAGGTCACGGGCATCACTCTAGAAATCTGCCGTATTAAATTCCGCTCTGCCAACCAAACAGCCAAAGAGAAAGCAGGAAGAACGGACGACTAGCGGGAGGGAATGAGCGGTGACGCAGAGTACAGAGAACATGGTAGAGGAATACGTTTTACCCGTTAACTCTCCAAGCCCACTCAGTTCAGAAGTCTATAATCCAGACATGGTGAATCTCCAACTAGCAAGACGATGTGAGGCGGAGGAGAGGGGAAAGAAAAAGGAGGGTTTTTTTAAAAAAAAAGAGAAAAAAAAACTAAAAGAAAGAAGAACAGCTGTTGACTCCAATACATTCTGTCCTTGTTCGAACGAAGAGACGTTTTTCCTTATCCATCCTCTTTGGGTGGTGTGTACCAGCCTGCAAGGATCAAAGTCATACACAAGATTGAGAAACCATACAAACTGGTCTGAAAAACGTTCATGACAAAGAGAAACATCAGAACATCAAAACAAGGGCTCTGCAATGCTCTTAAAAAAATCTGGCACGAGCTCAAAGTCCTGCATGACAACAGGTACAGGCCCGATCTACACCCTGAACCGAACTGAATTCAATTCGATTCATTTTTATTTGTATAGCGCTTTTTTCACAAAGGTCATTGTCTCAAAGCAGCAACTGAATGTGGCTTCCACTTACAGATGGTTATTATTTCCTCTCAGCTAGACTGCGAAACCATTAAAAGTCAGCACCAGTACAATGTAAAGTGTAATATAGACGAGTTTCAATGTAAATCACTACTACATTCAAAATGCTACTACTACTACTACTAAATGGCTGCACTAAGTATTAACTAGGGGTGCACTGATACCATTTTTAGTCTGAGCATGAGCATTTTTTTGCAGACTTGCGGACTCTGATACTGAAACACGTAACCTACTGTGTATTAAGCAATCAGGAGCGTCATGGAACATTTTATTTAACCCTGCTCGTGCTGGGTGCTTCTGTGTGCTTCTGTGTGCAGGTAGCAACCAAATTTATGTTTAAGACGTCATGGCACGGCACTTAAACAGAATCTTTAATAGAGAGCGCCTGGCCTGAGCGCAGAGCAATATCAGTCAGAGTTGTCATTGACTTGCACCTTGACTTGTGAGCAAAGTGTGCGTGTCTCAGTGCTCGCAGTACTGCACTGCCCTCACGTGAAAGTTTCACTGCATGCTCGCTTAACTCATAAAAGCGTGCAATTTGCAGTACCTCGTGCTCATTAAATGACCATATGTTCATCCTTAAGGATGTTGTTTAAACACCATAATATGTTTTAGCAGGTTCCTTGGAAGGTAGAAGATACTGCAGTAGCTCCTCGTGATATTTTCACAGAGCAGTTTGCTTTTGTTTGACTGCTGTCATTAATTGAGAAATTAATGACAGATCGCTGTCATTTCATGTTGTTTGTTTAATAGTGCATCAACAGACCAGGCTTATGTAACATAGTATCATGTCATATCAGCTTTTTTTTTGTTTTGTTTTGAGCAAATGTTATTAATGAGCATGGTATCAGATCTATGCCTGGTACAAGCATCGGTATCAATGCATAATTTAAAGTGCACATATACCGACCATACATGCATTTCGTTCTCTATTTAATTTTGTGGGGAATATAATATTTTCGTAATGTGGGAATGTACAGTTTTCTCTGGACGACACCAAATGATCGACTGCTTAAAAATGTAAAGGCAGATATCATACAAGAAACTAATACAACCTTGATCAGTTGGCATAACCTGATATAGAGATTCTCAACCTAACAGACATATTAGAGAGAAATACAGACTCTGGGGTAATCAGAGATTTACAGTATAAAGAACAATCCACTCCAGCTAACGTTACCTCGTTTACTTTCTAACACACAGCACACACTCACCTTAACCTGAAACAGACAGGAGGAAATCTTATTCAAATAACAAAGACAATAGTTACCATTCTTTTCATGGATCTGCACCAGTGATTTATATGACTGCTGTGCTCTGGCAAGATTGTATTGGTTCTAGGACGAAAAACAGACGAGGATCAAAAGGACATCACCAGGGAAAGAAAAAACAAAAACAAGAAAACTAGAGACACACTGCAGAACAAAATAGTTTGTCGCTAGAAGGTTTTCTGGAATGGACTAGCGAGCTTTAGGCTTTCAGTGAAATTTTAAGAGTCAGAAATGATTCCTTAATTTGTGAAGTCCTGTACGACACTATCCTTTTATTAGTTGTTACCCCACCACACTAGTGGCCCTATGTGAAAGAGTTACTGTTACTGCCCTGAAGTGGATTGGTTTCCAATAACAGCATGCTTCACAGTGTTGTATTCCTCTTATACCATAGCAATTACATGAACAATACATACATACATACACGCCATACAACCTCCTGTGAATCAGTGGTTACTACAAAAACAACAACGTCTCAGTTATCTAACATTATTCAACAACAGGGTTGTACAATCTTTGTTAATCATGAATAGAATTTGAATAGGACCCTTAGTAAAATGTATGCATTAAAAGTAAACACACACATTTATCGCAGTCATTGTTACCATGTTAGACTCGGAAAGCCTGAGACTCGTTACCCCTGCAAAATCTTTAGCACTTATTCCTTAGTTGCCCAAAGCGAAAACCAGGAGACTCGAGGATTTTCTAGCTTTTTCCTCTTTCAAAGAGGAATCTCTAGTGGTTGAGTGACAGATACCATACTGAAATCCCCAACTCCATGCCTTGGAGACCCAGTCACTATCAGGTAAGTAATTAGCTCTATCCGATTGTTACTTTAGCTTAGTCACATTAGCAGCTGAAATAGAAGCAACATATAAACAATAAGCTACAGCCATCTGTATCTGTATCCAATAAAATGCGTGTTGAGGAGATAGGTACCTTATTGGCTCCAAATTGCACTCTGGCTTTTCCTTTGACTAAAGTGGCGTTAATCTGCATGATGACAGACTCGATGGAATAGGCACTGCTCCAGCCCTGTAGACATGCAACGAACAATCAGTGCACATCCAGTTCTCAACAAAATGCTCGTATCGTTAGGTAAATCTAGCCATTAAAAAGGTGAATGAACAAGCTTGTGAGGAATGCAGTGTGGTAACGTACATGTACTCAGGTCAGGTAAAGGAAATGAATTGGGTTTTTTTTTCTCTGTGCAACAATGACAAATGACACCGGAACTTGAAGGTATAACACACCTGCTTGGTGAGTAGCTCCATGCACAGGGCCCCTCCTCCAAGGACATAACTAAGGCAAACACCAAAACAATCACTCAGGCTTGACAGTTAAAAAAATAATAATCTCATGCCTGGTTTAACAAGCAGATTCCAAATGTGCATATTAAACAATTGCCGCATATTAGACACTACACGTGACCTCATACAATTTATAATAAGTATCTATTTTGCTTTAAGCTTCAACCTCATAGGCTTTCATCAGACAGGAAAACCACACCTTTCCTTTACTGTACACACTATAAAGCAACACCCATGCTGGCACAAGTTAAAGATTGTGCAAGTGAAAGACAATTCTAGTTACTCACCCTCCAGATAGCACAGGAGAAACTACTCGTACAAATGGCGGATCAAAGGGAAAGTTGTCCTGCAGAACAAAGAGCAAAATATATTTACTTGTTTTGTTCCCGTCACTTCGACTATTATGAACTGTTATATCATTCCAATAAAAAAGATCAAGCAGCAACAAATCACAACTAACAGCCACAGCTTGTATCTATAGGTCTCTTTCCTGTCCGCATCGACCCCTAAACTGTTTGACTACTAAGTTATTAGTTATTTCGACGTCTGACTACCTGTGCCGGCATGCTGTACTTTGGGGTGGAAACAAAGCCAATCCTGCTGAACGCAAACTCCGCCGTCCTGAACATACCCATGAGGGAAAACTCACTGACTGTTAGAAAACACTGGCTGACACTGGAGACTCCTTCCAAACACATTACATAAATGTCTCCTTACAGAAATCTTCATATGAACAACTACATGTATTTACCTACGTTTGTGACATAAATTATTTTATCAGTTTATTACTACACTACTGTCAGAGCTGCTGTTATGGAAAATTAATCTACACCTTCTGACCAATCAGAATCGACAATTCAGCAGTGATGTGGTATAAAACAAATTAATAAACGAATAAAGAAAAAATAATGAACTGAAAAACTTCAATCATTTAAAACACGTGAAGTAATTAATTATATTATAACTTTCTAACTGCTTTCATGCTGCATCGCTGGGTGGCGTAACACACTTGGAGCAGAGTGCTATCCACCTTCTTCTGCATGCACGAGCTCACAGAAGCCCATGACTGACTAGTGTCGCTGTGATTGACAGGGGAGAGAGAGTAGGCCCCTCCCACCCACAGCCAGTTTTACTCTTTTGAACAGCTCTGGCGCTGTCAGGAATCACACTCTCGTGACAAGAGGATGAACGCTTTCGGTTGCAACGATATTGCTTTTTTTAAGCATCAGCTAAACAAACGAGAGATTTTTGTGCGTGTTGATGGCTTTCAGGGTTCAGTTAATTCAGATTAGTGAATAACTGGTTCCACAGCGAATAGAGGAAGAGCAGAGAAATGGATCAGATGGTGAGTGGGTTGGAATCCTTGCAGTTTCATGTTGTTCTGTTTTTGTTAGTGCTTTCTTCTCTCCACACATTAGGAACCGACAGTGTCCTGGTGACTCTTGATGCGTACAGAGGCAAAAGAGACTCACTTTGTATGAGAAATTGAGAAGGATGTAATCCATGCCCTCCTTCTCTTTCAGCACTTGAAGGTCACTGTGCAGAGGGCTGTCTGGATCAACTCTGCTCGAATAAAAACACAACAGTGAGGTGCTTCATTCTCACAGCATGTATAGATCATACTAAGACATGCCAAGAAAGGAACTCCATGTACAGGAAAGATCCTTACGTTCTTAGCTTGACGTGCCACTCGTATAGGCTATCATTAACAAGCTCCACTGAATAGATACCTGCAAGAGGACAGCAAAATGTGAGCTGTAGTTCTTCACTCATTCATACACACACACACACACACTCACACACTCACACTCATCATAAAGGACTTGCCTGATTTATAACTTTGAGATCGGTAAATCTCACGAAGTTCCTTCATTAGACGATCTGAGGCTTGGACGGAGCCCGACACTGCTCCCTGCGACACAAAACACAGGCACGAAGATAGCGGAGTTAGAGCCACAGCTCAGCTGACAGCGCACAATTTAAAACTAGCAGGAGAGGATTGTACAAAACGAGCTAACTCAGTGCTAAGCCAGGCTTATTTTAACAACGAAGCTAATAATAAGCTCCGCAGAGTGACTACAGCAATGTGCTTTTGGACAAACCTGCTCCAGGTAAGGCTAATGTTCAACATTAGCTTGATCAAATCTACTAGACAAGCCACATGATATCAAGGTTCAACAATGTCCTGCCTAACAAATTGCTGCAAACCTCACACACCTATTCTTACATTATGCATAACGTAGTCTTACTTATTACAAATTACCTTACACACATTACATATAACATAAGGAATATTAAAATGGCATTAGGTAAGATTGAAGGGGGGAGGTCTCTAACAGTTAAATGGGTTGAGTTGAATAAGATTTGAATGAAAAAAAATTGAGTGACTAGGGCGGGGGTAGGGGTGGGCACATGTGTCTCGAGGTGGGGGTTTTGAATGTCACTCTGCTTTTACAGTTCATTAGCAAGGACTGTTATGACATCACTTTCAAGAGCACTCAGACATTCAACAACTTGAAAGACAAGTTACAACTCTATAAACACGCAACTTCTCCTCGTAATGATTTATGACCAGGTGAAGTAATTGTAATGATTTATGACCAGGGCGTTGGGGGCGTGTCTATAAAATGACTGACGAGAGGTCAATCCAAATACCAACAAACATTTTTCCCCCAGTTACATAGTACACTTGTTCTGACTAATTAATAGTGTTTAAACAGTTAGTTTTCATCACTTCTACACCAAAACAGTAGCCTATGATAAAGGTTATTGTATGATCAACATGTCTAGACTTAAATTATAATTCAAGTGTATGAAAGAGTGCATACAGTGCACAGAGCGGTCAGACTTCGGGACGTTACAAATCCCTGACCATTACCTTTTTTACAGAAGGCTATAGGCTTTTGAGGGTGTTTGACTTAAAGAGACGTGAAGAAACGGTGATCACGTAAAGAAAGAGTCATTCGTTTCCACCTTTGTAACGGTTCCTGAACTGTACCCCAAAAAAAAATCCCCTAGCAGATGATGGTGGACACAACAGTAAGAAAAGAGTGAGGCAAACGTGTGGTGTGATGGCTGATTAGTAATAAGCAGCTCCTCCACTTTCTTTTACTGGCCAAACAGACCAGTCTCACCCACCTTTACTCGACTGCCTCACGAATTCACAGGGCAAATTTCACCTAAATAAAGATTTCTCTCATTTATCACTCTACCGAGAAGTCAGAAGTCAGTCGTAAAAGTTACGGCTAAACTGTAGCTGTTGTTAGCACAGCAGTAAGGCGGTTTGACTTGCACTCAAGAGAGTCCTTATTTATTACTTTTCCTGCTTCCTTCATTGTGACTGCTGAAATAAACAATGCAGTTAGTTTATGCATTTTTTTTCTTCTTTTCATAAAAATATTCAAACGGGTTTGCACTTACCATTGTAACGTAAATATTTACATTTAACTTTCACCAGCTGCTCATGTTCATTCTAAAGCCGTAATTTCAGTGGAATAACTGATATAACTGATATTTGAATTTGGTCTAATTTCAGAGAACTCCTGTGGTTCTGTTCCTTGGTTATAGCCTGCTCGAGAACTGTATAGTTTATTTGAGGACTATATTTTATTTAGATAATTTTTTTCCCTTACACATTCCGTTAGCCTGCCAGACGGCTTCGAAGGCTTTATTAATACGCAATCACTTTCCTATTGTCATAACTATGTTTTGTAGACTTAAATGAGCAATTTTTGCTTGGCAGGAGAGGAGAGAGAGAGCGAGAGAGAGAGAGAGAGAAAGAGAGAGAGAGAGAGAGAGAGAGAAAGTGGCTTCTTTGCGATTACTTCCACACTCGATTGTCACAGCTGCTTACATATTGCATGTGTGAGCCTCAATTACTACAGAATGGCCTAAACTGTAGCAATGGATCGCACCTGCATTCTGTTAGTGGTGTCTGGTGTGATCAATCTGGTTGAATTAAATAAAAAAAAAAAACACATAAATAAATATACACACATGTATATTTATTAGCTTGCTTCACTGACTACCCATCTTGGCCACGCAGGAGAGATGCCTGGCCTAATCAATGCTAATAAACCTGCAAATATTACAAGGACACTAATAATCTCAGAGAAATGTTTCAGCACAGCAACATACAGCTTAAATATATACGGTCTGCTCAGATTTGCAGCTTTAAAGGCACGACGAAGGGCATGTGTTCCAGTTTCACTGCCTGCAAAAAAACTGCACTGTTAAATAAGGAAGCAATTCAATACCGTTACAAAACTAAAAGTGCTAAGGACGAATACTAGAATGGACATCACGGTTAAGGAAATTCCATTCTGGACGTCTGCGATGTCTGCTCCTGCTATCGTCTGTGAACATACCTTTAACATTAACCTACCAATATGAAATGGCAGACACGGGCTCAGAATCAGTGTCATTGTGCTTGCTATCCCCTTTGAACCCGCAAAGCAGAAGAAAGGTCACCTTACCGAATGAGCACTTACGTTCAAGTGGTCCTGCCTCTGGTTCTTGCGGATCTTCTCGAGGATAGCCAGGTTCTCTTTCTCTATGCCATCGTCCTCGGACTTCTTCCCATCTACCGGCTCCTCCTCTTTCATCTCATAGTGATCAAGCTCCTCTATGTCCTGATGAAAACACACACACACACACACACACACAACAAATTAGTGCTCAGTTATCAGGAACAGTTACGGAACCACAGCCATATATGATAACACTTTCAAAGATGAAATGAAAAACATGTTCTGAAGACTCTTCTGTGGCAGAAAACCTACTGACCGTTACAAAGTGCTGACCGATCAGATCCGAGAATTCAACAGTAGACACCACATTGTCTACTACTGCATCGTAAGTGTCTTTGAAGTGCGATCGATCCATCAATTTATTGTATTTAATACTGCAAAAGCTATTCAGAGCCCCTGACTTTTATAAATCCTAATGAATATGACAATGCAAATCATGCTTGTGTCGAACTGTGAGAAATGTGAGGTAATTTACTAGCGGTTATCTCTCGAGCGATCTGCAATGACAGAATGGCACAGGAAGTTTGATATCAAGTTTATTAATTATATTCATATATCCTGGCATTCTGATGAGGGGAATCTTGGAATTATTCACAAACAATAATAATATTATTCCACACAGATTATTATTATAATGCCTTAAAGGTACATTAGGTAAGATTAGTCGTTTTTTTTCGCCCCAAGATTACATCTCTAACAGTTAGGAGGATTCGACATTTGAATGTTTCCCGTCCGTGCCCATGAAGCTCCGCCCACATGATTTACAGCGGCCCGTAGAGTGTCTGCGAAGTGACAGGAAGCGTATGCAAACACAAACAAGCCTTCTGGACTGAAAGTCAGCTTCCCAAATGGGTTTTCTCATCCACTTTATCATACCTTTCAGATTATTTGTACAAGTAAGAAATTTTTAAAAGAAATTTTAAAAAATAAGGAAAAACTTGACGTGGAGAGGGTACAGAAGAAGGAGAAGGAGGAGACTTCAATGAAGTAGACATCATGGTACGACGTATTTGTAACAACAAAAAAAAAACGGATACAATTACCAAAGACAAACTAGAACTATTTTAATCTGTCAGATGTTTAGTCAGGCCTGTGTACCTTTCTTTCTTGGTTGACAGGGCCAGCGGGGAGAGGCTGATCCAGCATCTCTACATCGGGATGCTGAGGTAGATTATACAGCCTACACAGGTCACAGATCAGCCTCTTTAGCTGCTGCAGGAGCTGACAGACAAAAAAAAAGAGAAGGAAAACATTTCACCTTGATCGTTAGTCAAAAAAAAAAAAAACAATCGCCATATTTACTAAAACACAAGCTGTCACTGGGAAATGAGAGACAAAAAAAAATCATCATTAAATCCTTTTTAAGTCTTAACCCAGCTAAATGATTTTCATTTTCTGAGCTTATGGACAAATTATTCTTAGCAGGCTAATGGAGCTCGTGTCACGCCATCACAGCAGCAGCGAGGAGAATTTCCCCAGGACACACCGAGTACCTTACACCAGCTCGCACAAGAACACGAAATGGTGTCCACCAGGCAAACACAAACCGGAATAAAACCGGACTAGTCGGAAAAAAAACGGTTCTTTTGGCCCTGGAATAACATACTGTAAAGTGGGGTTTTAAAATCTCACAGGAGTTCGATTGCAGCGCCGTCTGCCCCAACAGCAGAGTTTTAGACTCCTGTAATCTTCTAGCCTTGTTTATTTCACACGCTATTTCTCACAGCTTGCCTTCACGCTGTGTGCTATGAGTGTAGCCTCAGGAAACTCAGCACTGAAGAAGTTAGCAAATTTGTGGTTAGTCGCAGTGCCAGGTCGTGTTGTGGTTCATCCTGATGTTCACAAATGAATCAGAAAACCACAGACTATTAGAAAATACTTATTTTCAAAGCCAGTGTGTCCCAATTTACAGCACAGGCATCAAGAAGAGAAGCAGAACACATTGCTCTCTCTGCTACTTGGGAAATCTACTCACAGTGGGCTCATTTTTCAATATTTTACCAAGGTTGTGTGTAAATGTTTTCCTAACTACAAATTAATGACAGATTTACCAACGTTTCAGTAATGCTGATTTGCTTTTTTCTCACGTGCACGTGTTGACCCGTAATTTCCCGAGCGTGTTCGCAGCACAGCTGATTTACATTTAGTGGCACCCACAAAACTCAATAAAGGCAAAGCTCACAGAGCTGAAAATAAGAAAATGGCGGCTCCTAAACACGACATGGACGAAATCTTCCAGTAACGCAGCTCAGCCACTGCAGCGTGCCGGCTTGTTGTCTGTGTGATGAAGAAGGCAGGAAATATCCTGTGTGATGGAAACAAGCTTAACTTCCGATCAAAATAGACAGCTGGCCATCAAGGCTCTTTATACATAAATTCATACAAACTCAGAAGTTCTTGTCAGATATGAATGATTTTTCTTGAACTACTGGTTAACTCTAACACTGACGGTACAGTTCACAGTTCTGAGAACGTAATGACGGCTGCCTAGCTTGTTGCTAACATTACACACTCTTTCATGAAGGCATCTATGTGCATGTGTACATAATTCCTAACCACATTTTTTGTGTAAACGCTCCCGTGAATGATTTATGATTAAATTAATCTGCATCCAGTTTGTTAATGTTTTCATGGATGACAACACAAACCTGCATTACACAGTCTTAACTGCAGCGGAACCACATTATGCGGCACACGTTACTATTTCAAGCTTCGGGGTCTGGGGTGTTTTCGAAAATGTTCCTGCCGTGCTATTAAAGCCCGAGAGTGGGCTAAAAAGAAATCAATATTTGCACAGATATTTTTGTCTATCACACCACCGTCGGCTTCGCACAGCACCAACGCGCTGAGAAAAACGCTGAAAAACTTCATTACGCCGCCATGAGCCAAAAGTTTGAAGGAGACAGCGAGAGTCTCAGTCAGGAGGAGAATCTGTCTGACGCTCAAGCTGTGAGTTGATAAACGCCATCGAATTTTTCTAGTCAAAATAAGTGTCCGAATAACCCCAGCTACTGACGGGCCCTTGAGTGGAACGTTTAACCCTCTTTTCCCTGTGGACGTCGTCTCGCGCCTGACCCTGCGCTCGGACGCCACGGGACAAAAGGAACTCTCTGCAGACATGAACATGTGCACTGTTATTTTATTCCTGAGAATGGTCACATAACGGAAAAGAATGTAGGAGGTCCGCAAGGAATATTTGGGTCAGACTCGGGTCATCGGAGTCCACAAACCATAATGGAGGCGTTGAAGGATAGGACTCCTGAGAGACGGACAAGAGATTGTTGATGTAATAGATTTATCAAAAAAAAAAAAGAGAGAGTAAACAAGAAAAATATGTTCGCAGTTTCACAGTCAATCACTTTAAAGCATTATAAGTGAGCGAACAGTGATTGCCAGTATTATATATCCACTATATAACATATACGGACACTGTTTGAAACCTGAAAGCCAGAAAAAATAGAGCTGTGCTTTTAAAGCTTTGCTTAGAAACTGCAAACTGAAACATCACACCCTGATAGCTATACATACATTCAGCTAAGCCTGTAACTCGGAGATATCTGACCTCCGACTAGGAAAAAAACTTGGGAATTCCTACTCGGAAAGTCAGGAAGGTCTCCAGCATACGATGTCAACATGGCCGCTCACACTGTCATCAGTAAATAAAATATCAGTTAACTTTAAACGAATTTTTAGTAGTATTCAATTTAGATCAATCGACATGGACACATTCGTTGGTTAAATGTATAACACTTACAGTACAGTTTGCAGTTCTGAGAAAGTAAACACGTTATAAATCACTGTTAGCTCGCTTGTTGCTAGCTTTACACACTCTTTCATACAGACATTTATGTGCACATAATTCTGAGTTCAGTTTTTTTTATTGTTGCATTTGTGTACACAAAGTCTGTTGACATCAAAAACTAACCATGATTTTACTCTACAGAGTCTTTGATATCCTGTCTATGTAAGACAAAAAAAAAGAAATCTCACACCATACTCCAAAAAAAAAAGATTAGAGTATGATACCACATGATTGCCTTAATAAGCTGCGACTGAAGATTTGCAATTTCTCTGACAGGCAAGTGTGAAGTTAAAATGTGGCCCGCTGTTAAATATAACATGTACGTGTGTGATTTTTTTTGCATAGATTATCTCAAAAGGGTTTTTTTTTCCTTCTTCTTTTCTTATCTTGATGACTCGGTCTGATGAGAATCAGATCTCCCACATCTACAAACCAGGGAAAAAAAGATGCAAAGTGTGTCCATGGTTGATATTAAGGTGAGGATTCACTGAATCTCCACTATAAATTAGGTGGAGTGACACAGCGATATAATACTGATACGGTGAAAAATTCAGTCACAGTGCACTTTTCAGACAGGGCTGCAGGAATCCTCGGTACTTTTATAACACCGACTGACTCCAAAGTTAGGAGTCTAACAGATAAATCAATCAGAATACATGTTTTTTTTTTTATTATTCTTCATTACAGTATTTATTCAGTTGCCATTAAAATAAATAAATAAATAAATAAATTCCAACCAAACCTGTGTGACAGGTCTGTTACTTCTGTGAGGCAAGAATAAAACACCTGAGGTGTGCTGGTGTAGGAAAATAATCAGTGCTGGTGTGAAGTTACTGTTACCCCCCAGAAGTTGATTACTTTCCAATAATGTTGTGGAACATCCAAAACAAGCTAGTTCTTGTTATCATTTACGTTCTATCAGCTATACGCAGTAGGGGGGTAATGATACATCATGGCACGATGCATCGAGTTATGTGCATCATGGAAATGTGCAAAATCAGCATTCTATTAATTATGCATGTAAGGCAATTGCACTGTCTGAACACCAGAGGTTCTGATCCGCACAACCCACAGAGTTAAAATACACCGTATGTAGAGAGCGCGCTGGTCACGCGACCATTTTATTTTGTGGAAAGCCTGCGGGATTCCTGTCTCATTACCGAGATGGGAATCATCTGCGCTTGTGAAGTGACTGACAGCCTAATAGCTCCAGAGTGCAATAACTAACACACATAATATTTTATCCGATTACACGGTTAAAAAGAGCTCTAAACTAGCGTTTAAGCAACACGCCTTTATGAGCTACAGTGTCTGAGAAAGAGGCAGGGACAATAAGGCATTTTAGCCGACTTTGGAGCTCTATTTCTGCTACACAGCTCGTTATGTTTCAGTTGCTCACTTTCAAAGTCCCTGAGATCAGAAACTTTGTTTATTCCATGAAAATTTTGGAAAATTTATTAATTTATTTTTAAGCTATGGTGAACCTGTAGTACATTGTTTTGCAATGTTTATGATTCGGAAATAAATAAATAAATAAATAAATAAATATCTTTTCAGTCATAATTTTCCTTCATTCAAATTTTGTTCAACTTTCATGAGAAATTAATCAAATCAAATCGGGACTGGAGTGTATCGTTACAGCCCTATTAAACAATCATTCCCTCGCTGTTTTCTCTTTTTTTAATCTCTCAAAGTTAATAAAAGCAAAAACGTAGCTTGCATTTTTTTTTTTTTTTTTACCTGAAAGCCTCAGTCCCAAAGACTTTCTCATGCTGTACTGCGTTAGCTCTGACTGTTACAAAGCACTGACACTGGAGACTCCTTCCAAAAAAATGCTAATCATCTCCTCACAGAAATTAAAATCATAATCAGTTTAAGAAGCACTTCCGCTGTACAAGCCCCTGTGCACGCTGTTACTATAGAAACGGTAACGTATTAGAACGAGCGCTTTAATATAGTACCGTGATTTGTCTTGCAGCCGGAACTACTTCCAGAGCTGATGTAGGGAAAAATTACTCAACACCTTTTGACCAATCAGAATCGAGAATTCAACAGCGCTGTGGTCTTTTATATAAAAAATTATAATATTAGCATTTTTAGCATGTGTCAGTCCACTCGACCCGTACCCACTGTGGTAACTAAAAAAAATCAAAAACCCCAAAACAAAAAACAAAACAAAAAAGCTAACATCTAGCTAGGTTAGCAAAGTTGCTATTGCTAGCAACAACAAATAACGTCGATAACATCGAAGTTAGCCACGCAGCTAAATAGGTTTTATATCTCAATTCGAATAACTAGCTACTTTTTCAAACAGCTAAATAAGTCACTTTCACATATAATCGACGTTTATATGTTAATATGCCGTACATGCTAGCCAGCTAACAATATTTGTTTACTACATTAAGCATCGACGTTGCTATTTGAAACAACTCCGTAGCAATTGTTTGCAATATTACTGTATTCGCTTTTCCCACAGTGACGTAATTTAATTATTAATCTCTGTTACAGCCTGTTTTATATTTGCTGTTTAACTAATACTTCAATTTTCCTTCGGGGATCAATAAAGTCTTAGCTAAGGTTAGCTTCTAGTCTGCTAACCTGAAAGGCCGACCCACAAATGGCTTCCTGTTCCGCGCTTAGTGCACTTAATAGGCAGCACGAGACATTATTTCCAGCAGTATTATAGTGCGCCTAGGCAGGGAATCGGACGCAATTTGGGATGCGACCCAACTTTTCTTTTATACGCGAGCGCCGCGGCGGCCAGCGGTCCGTTTCTTACCGTGATGTTGCAGTGGATAATGAGCAGCTTCTCTCCAGTCACGTTAAACTGGCAGCTCAGCTCATCGGGCTTCCAGTCGATGATCCTGAAGCGTTCGTGGTTCGTGTCGAAAATGGACTCGAGAAACTTCAGCTCGGCCTTCAGTCCCGAAACCGACATCTTGCGCTCATCTCCGGATAAAAAGCACAAGACGGGACCCGATATAGTCACGTATAGTCGAGTCCGAGGTGGATAAACAAGCAAGAGAGCAACAAATAAAGAAATATACGTTATTAAGACAAACCTTTAGCTTGGGAGCTAATGATAGCTAACTTAGCTAGCAGGCTAATAACAACGCCTTCCTTTACTTGGTTCGTTCGGGGTTTTTTTTTCGTCAGTGTTTTGTTGCTGTCAGAGGACCAACAAGCAACCAAATTTTGCTTATACCGCATCCATAATGTGTCATTTAATCAATACTGCCTGTCCTTCACCTCCCTGTTGACTAAACTATCTAAAAATATAGACTTAAATACAGGGAACTGTGTATCTATCGCTGTGAGTCGTGGCGCTAAACGGAAGAAGATTCTTTCTGGGGTTTAAAGATGACCGTTCGTCTCGTGAACGCGCATTCCCAGCATACTGTGCGCGCCCATCGCGAAGCAAGGAGAAGGCCGCATCGCAAATCGCGTCCTAGTTGATTCAGGATGAGCTACGTAGGGTGTAGGAGCCATTATTTCAGACCATATGTAGTGCACTCGCATAGGGTGGAAGGAGCCTTTACGGATTCAGCCCTGCACTATTCTGTGGCGTCGAGCGAGTTATTCTGGTTTATTCACCCTGAATTGCGACTGTTTTTATGACTTTGATATTGTATTTAGAAAAAAAATATTAAATAGTAAATATAATAAATGAATGTTTTGCAAAAATTGTAATTTGTAGAATAAAATTAGAGGGTGCTCCGTAAATTTCCAGTGCACTCTCCGTCTCAGGCCCCTGAGGCCCCCTGACTCCTCGGGGCCCGGTGTAGTAATTTCTACTATTTCCCTTGCAGTGGCACCTCTTGTCACATTTAATATCCCTCTGAACAATGTACAGGGTGTCTGAGAAGTCAGTAACCAAAGTAAAACTACACATTCTTCTTTTTATTTATTTATGTACGCAGTTTCTCAGCCACTGTATCATGTCTTTGCGGATTGTGTTCAAAGTATTTGGATCGACATGTTTGCTCAACATATTCCCATTGGCTCCTGACTTTTTGGACACCTTGTATAACTCTGCAATGCTTGTGTGTGACTTGTTCATTCTCATCTACTCCACACACACACACACACACACACACACACAGAAAATGCAATTCGGTAGACTACAAGCTAATACAATATTGTCTCTAAAAGCAACAAAACAAGCTATATTTACCCTAGATAGTCCCCTGGGGGTCTGTGAATCACAGTTAGGGAGTGTGTGGTTTCTTTGTTATTTTTTTACAGTAGTGGAACCAGACATTATCAAAGTTATTATATTTATTGTTGAGTTGTTATAGTTGTTACCTGTTTGACTAGGTGGTTGAATTGAATGGGTTTAATCCAAACATCAATAACCCAAAAAGCAAGTTGGGCCTGTAGATGATATTAACTTAGGTGTAATGTGCTCTGGAAGTGGAAAGTTCAGGAATAAATCTTTACTGACAAATAAATACATTTACATGCAAAAAGTTTGAGAACTCCAGGTGTAGGGACCTTTCAATCATTCATCTTTAGTAACCAGTTTATCCCGGTCAGGGTTATGGTGGATCCGTTATCCTGGAAGCAGTGGGCGCTATGTGGGAATACACCCTAGATGGGATTATCTGTCCATCACAAATCGCACCCCAATCATGGAATCATCCTCTAAACAAAAATGAAAAGAGGTAGAAACATAACTGGCAATAAAAAGCTCAAACGCATGATCTCAGTGCTGGGGGATTTAGAGAGCTGGAAGGCCACAGGAGCAGGCCAAAGAGAGATGAGTAAAGGATGAAATGAAAGCAGACAGGCGCGAGGAGGCTCACTGAAGCATGGCAAACTTAAAATGTAAACAGTCTCAGCACTCCCTCAGGAGTTAACCCCATACCGATATGCATGTGTGAGTGTCTCGCAGTACAGGCCTGTCAGCCTGCATTTTGCCATGACGGCAATCCAGAGAAGCAACAGAGAGTCAGCTACAATTCACACGCAGTGAGGAGGTGGAAATGGGTTGGCAGGTCACAGAGGAACTGCAGATGATCTGAGATATGACTCTGTGTCTATAATAATAATAATAATAATTTGCAATTCGCAATTCAATAATGTGAATAATAATAATATCACGTACAGTTGATATTAATCAGCAGATGTAAAAAAAAAAAGTTTGACTCTGAAGAAGTGATTAGTAATGTCATAATGTGATCAGATTATTTAAAGACCTGATCAGATATTAATAGCTTTTGAACATTTCTATGGACAAATTTCTTGGCATCAGTTAATTGTTACACCTTCGAGAGCCACTATGAGAGCCACAAGATGGCGTAAGAGACCACCATGATAGCCTTTGGTCTGTTTTCTGTCATTTATTTTTCTCTTATTTTTTTCTCTCATATCTCACATTTCATATTATCTCATATAATATGAGTGGCCAATATTGTAGAAATGAATTTAAAAAAAAGCAAACAAATAAATAAGTATTCCACTTTATTAGGTACACCTATACACCTGCTCATTCATGCAATTATCCACTCAATCATGTGGCATAAAATCATGCAGATACAGTTCAAGAGCTTCAGATAATGTTCACATCAAACATCAGAATGGGGAAAAATGTGATCTTAGTGACTTTGACCATGGAATGATGAGCTAGTTTGAGTATTTCTGTTTGAGTATGCACAACAGTCTGTAATGTTTACACAGAATCATGTGGGGAAAAACATCCAGTGAGTCGCAGATCTGCGGGTGGAAAGGTCTTGTTGATGAGAGAGGTCAGAGGAAGATGGCCAGGCTGGTTAGAGCTGACAGGAAGCCATTATTAACTCAAATATCCACTCTGTACAACCGTGGTGAGCAGAAGAGCATCTCAGAGCATCTCGAACCTTGAGGCAGATGGACTAAAACAGCAGAAGACCACATCTGGTTCCACTCCTGTCAAAGAAAAAGAAATTTGAGGCTACAGTGGGCACAGGACCGTTTCGGATTAGAAAAAAAGAGAGACAATCAGCATTGGAATATATCCGAGAAGCCTGTGAAGGCTTTTAGGGGTCATTGAGGTCCTTCAGTCATCCAGGACATCCACTAATATGAAGGGCCAGCTCTACTAATTGGGTAAAATGATGAAGCTCTTCTAATCAGTGACAAAATGTCTTCAGTAACAGAGAAGTCCAGCTGATTTGACTTACTGCTACTAAACAGTGTGATGCCTTTTCCTGTTTGAAGGATGGTATTGAAAAAGCATGTGGTTATATAACAGCCATGTTGAGGCCTCATTCACAGGCTGATAAATCTCACTGAAGCATCTATCAAAACAGGACTTCATATGTCCTTTCTGGACAAATACTGCACACACATCTGCTGCACATAAAGCTAGACAACATGCTGAGTGTCCTCTTACGGGCAAATCACACTACAATCACGATTAAGAGTGTTATGCCCAGAAATGACATATTTGAACTCAAGTAAACACGTCATCATGTGAACAATATGTGATAAATAAAACCAAAATCAGTGAATCATATGAAAGAAATCACGTGTGGAAATCAATGAATCATGGGGGAAACAGATGAACTGCGTGAAAAAAGTAATGTAAAAGTAAATGAATCGTGAAATTACATGTGAAAATAAATGAATCATGTGAAATCAAATCATGCCTGAAAATAAGTGAATCCTTTGGTACAAAAATCATGTGAAAATAAATCAATCATTTGAGAGAAAACAAAATCTGAGAGAAAATAAAATGAATGAATTGTGAAAATATACAAATCACATGAAAATATAAATGAATAAAATATTTTAAAAATCACTCATAAAACTAAATGAATCATGTAAAAACAATCACACACGAAAATAAAGGGATTGTGTGAAAAAATCTTGTGAAAATAAAAGTACCCTGCGAAAAAGTAACATGTAGAAAAAAACACTACATGTGAAAAGTCCACATGTGTAAATGTGTGAAATATGTAGAAACAGAAATGTGTGAAATAGGTTGCTGACCCAGTGTGTCCTCTCTCGAACGTACATCACACCTTGTAGTGACTCAAATCAAACATTAAATCACTGGGGCCAAATGCAGTGCACTTGATTGTAAGGGCGGGGAAACTGGCTACAGGGTTATCAGAGGGAACTGTGTGAAGGTGACAGGGTCCAACAATAATTCACACTGAAACCAAGCAGAGCCTTCTGTCACGCGTTGCATTACGTACAGCTCCCTCCTGTTTGGTTCGGCTGATTAAAAAGGCAATTTCCTAAAATGATTATTCTATTCTGTACATTAAACTAATGAGGAAGCGTGTCCCGTGGTGGAAGGCTGCCTTAATGTCCTGATTAACACTACAGGGTGCCACGTGGTTGTCCTTGATCAATTCTGGAGTGACGAACTCCGAAGGGAACAAGACAAATGGTCAAGCACTCAAGGAAGGCCACTTCAGGCTCTCGGTTTGATTTGGACTTCTTTTTTTTTTCTTTTGACATGGCAACCAGAAATTGAAACATTTGCTAGTACTATCATATTGGATGGGATACACACATTCACACACTCGTTCACACCAAAGGATAATTTAGCATTTATGAGAGATGGGGGGAAACTAGAGAACCCAGAGGAAACCCATGTGGAGATGGTGGGAACAAAAAATCCACATAAACAGTAACTATGCTCAGGATTGAACCCTGGATTTTATTGAATTATTCATGAATTTAACCTCCACAGACAAAGTAATAAAAGGTGGAAGACATACATTTGAAAAAAAAAAAAAAACAGCCAAATGAGAGGAGTGAAAACTATATGGCCTTTATTGCTGTCTCCCCTCCTCCTTTAATCCTTCCCTTACTGCCAAGGGTGCATCGGAGTGTACAAGATTAATGGCAAGAAGAGGTCAGGGTATTGGTTGTGTCACTGCCGTAATAATTCTGAGTGAGCAGGTTCACATGAGTGGGTCAGTCGGAGAGAAATATAGCCTATTGGATTTGTGGCATCTGTTTAATATGGTAGAAAATGGCTACCATAGTTTTGGGGAGCTGACAGTACAGCACATCTACTTCTGTAGTGCAGTGGCTCAGTGCGAAGTGCATTCTGTTTATTTATCATCACTACCGGCTGAATACTCATTCTACAGACAAAACATCTCAATAATGCATAACTCTATAGAAACGAAGAGTGAAAAATATATTATACGTAGTGATTCAACTGTTAAATACCTACCTCGAGTCGCGAGTGACCCGTGACCTCATTTCCCCTCCTCTAGCTTGTCCATTTATTTCTTTATTTTTCATCTAGGTCGCCACATCCTGAGTATTCCTCAACCTTCATCATTTTAATCTATAATAAAATACCAACTGTACATTTTTTTGCTGTAAATCATTTGTGTATTAGAGAAGAAAATAAACATGTAGGTTTCGCTGTGAACAGGAACCGTTGACAGCACTTTGTAACAGGCGAAGATAGCACTGTTACTTTACGTTTTCTGATACAGGAAAGTCTTTAGAATGGAGGGTTTTGCATTTTTCAGGTAACATGACAAGTTCAATTCAATTCATTTTTATTTGTATAGCGCTTTTTTTTACAAAGGTCATTGTCTCAAAGCAGCTTTACACAAA
>CM074950.1:23447050-23465665 GCA_037577455.1 Pangasius macronema
AGATCCCTGATATGTAAGGCATACAGTCACTCTGCCGTCACAAACCTGAGTGACTAACGAGAGTGAGGAAGACAGCAAGTTGCCTTTTTTGTCTTTAAAAGACTGTGTATAACATACCATAAGTGATGCTAGGAACTGACTTCTTTTACATGTGCTCTGCAACACTAAATGTAACTATAAATGAATAAAAAGTACAACATGTCATTTTTTAATCAATTGGAATTCTGGCAAAATGTTGTGATGTAAGAGGAATAAAACACTTCAGCAAGTTCTGCTGTAAGAAAATAATCAACTTTGGGATGGTAAGAGCATCTCAGCTTCATAATTGGCTGCATAAAATTAGTAAATATAACAAGTAATAGGTTTAATGGTCTTATATTTGTTATATAATAATCTTATAATGTGAAATAGTAAATAGCTTTTGACATCTTCAAGATATCTTCATGTGCTAAGATATCATTTTTGCAGCATGCAACAGAAAATTTAGTGTACCTTTAGATACTTATAGTTTAAGGACCATGGTTGTCTTTTAAATATTTTAAACTACATTCACTTTTCCAGCTTTTCTGATAGCGTAGGTACAAACAAGTGGTGAAACATCCATGCATAAATGGGTTTAAAAATGATGTAATGTTACTGATTCATTTCTATCTTGCATTGAAATCTGTTTGAACAACACAGAAATTGAGAAATCAGGCCTCAAACCAATGAATGGCACTTAATCCCAAGGGCGTCCTTTTACTCGAATGCTGTAACATAATTCTATAATTCAATAAAAGCTCTAAAAACATACAGTGACCTTCTGAAGGTCATGTGCATGTGTTGTCAAGGCAACCTGTCCACCTAAAGACTACGGTATGTACCAGCTTCCTGTAATGGAATGAGAAATAGGTCCTGCAGCGTATATGTTTACGAATGAAAAAATATGGATTCACTGGTTTTCTCAAGGAATTTTTCATTAACGCTCTTGCGTTTTATGACACTGGGAGTATGTCTCACTGCTCTACAATTTCTCTTGCTGAAATAAGCGTCTCTAAACCTGTCTTTGATCAGTGAACTGGAAAAGATGTTGCCACTCTTCCAAATGATGAAAATCAGTGATAGCAATGAACTAAAATGGCTGACAACAATAGAAAAGGAAAAGAGGGAAGTCAGACACTTTGGTCTCTCTGTGGTCATCTCTGGATTAACTTAATAAATCCCACAGCATTGATTTCTTCAATCCTATATTTGAAAACATCTTATGTTGCTGTTAGTCTTAATAATATCTAAAGAAATGCAAGAATCAGTGCTGGCTGGATTACTGAGAAAATGTAATTCAGTACAAATTATAATTTAGATAATTAAAGAACACTGAAGAATGTAATCTTTTTCAAACATTATTATTTAACCTAGGAGGATAAATCATAAGTGGACCACGCCTTGGACTAAATTAATGGATCATGTAATATGGTTTTAATCAAAGTGTAAAATGTACTTGATTGATGATCAGATGATCAACATCAGCATGATGTGATATGATGAGTTGCGGTTGATTATTTTTTCAAGAAAGAGTTTTGTTTGGTGTTTGTTTTGGTTGGAGCTTGTATCGGTCGTTCACTGTCCTAGCAAATGTGACATTTTGACAACAGATACTATGCTTCAGAAACTCAGGGATGGGTTTTTAGCAGTTGAAAACAGTGATGTGTATTTCTGAATTGCTAGAGAAACTATACATTGTGCATGTTGGTGAAAAAATACCTCTAATAATCTTGCTCATGGATTTCATGCACTTTATTAGTTATTAGCCTGGTACATTGATAAATAGCATCACAACTTAATTGTTAACCTTGGGTTGTGTATAAAATCCCAGCATCCACCCTGCAAATCACAGCAGGCTTCATTCACATCTACCCTAAACCTGTCTGATTGAGTGACAGTCCCAAAACGAATGTGTGAACTTTAAAACCAATTGTCTTCTGGCTCGTATTTTATGACAGTGGTAGCCTCTCGTAGTTTGTCACCAGACAGCGTTCATGTCCTCTCTAATAAAGAGCCAGATTGGGGTTGCCATTGATGATTTATCCGAGGCTGTTGTCCTCTGTATGTACTGCTGCTGAAGATAATTGAAGCCGAGAAGCTCTAGAACATGCTTACATGAGCAAACCGAGCATCTGCATTTAGCCCCTGCTGTTCTGCTTTGTGTTTTATGATGCAGAAGGTATCCATGCTTGAAAATTATGTTTGTGTTTACATAGCAGCTTTTGTTTTCCACCTCATGATCAAAGTTTATTCTGAGCTCTAGAATGGCACAGTGGTCTTAGTGTTTGCATTATTGTCAGGAGATTAAAATTGGGTGTTAAAATTGTTCATGATCAGCCTTGTCCTTTAGCAAAGATGGCTTTTGTCTCCTGTTGGTCAGTGTGGTACTAGCCATTCGTCAGCATGTTAGTGTTATTTTTACAAAAAAGAAAACTATTTTAGTGTCTCTTATATGACCCTAGTTGTCATGCAGAAGAGAAAATATACAGTAGCCCCTACAGGCAAATCAGAAAACACAACAAAAACGCAAGCGTTTCTGATCTCTTTTCTTGTCTGACAGGAATGTAACCTGATGTTGCATGTATGTAATCTCTGCTGTTGCATCCCATCAGCCTCAAGGTTGGATGTGTTATGTGTTCTGAGTTGCTTTTCTGATCACCATGGCTGTAAAATGTGGTTATTTGAGTTACCTTAGCCTTACTGTCATAGCCTACCAGTCTGGCCATTCTCCGCTGACCTCTCTCATCAACAAGGCATGTCTGCCTACAAAACCGCTGCTCACTGGATGTTTTTTTTATTCGTTGTTATTTTTTCCATGATTCTGTGTAAACTCTACAGACTGTTGTATGTGAAAATCACCAGGACATCGCCCGTTTTTGAAATACTTAAATGCTTGACCATAGCAACAATGGTCAAAGTCACTAAGATCAGTTTTTCCCCATTCTGATGTTCGATTCTGATTAAATAAAGCTCTTGTCTTGTAACTACATGATTTTATGCACTGCACTTCCGCTACAGCCAATGATTGGCTGATTGGATAATTGCATGAATTTGCAATGTACTGGCGTACCTAATAAAGTGAAATTTTGTATACCTGTGCAGGTGTACATTTGTTCCTAATAAAGTGGATGGTAATGGTTTTACACACCTAATTGTTTTAAAAATAGCTCAATAAACGAGTCCTTGGAAAGCAAGACTTTCGTTCCCAAGTGCAAGCTAAAAGCACTTATCGATTTCTCACCACTTCACCAGTCCTCTGTCATTAAAATGCTGTCTGTGGATAATAGCCGAGCTATTATGACCATCTAATGACTTGGCTGCACAGCAATCTGCGTAGTTCAGGAATTTCATGCTATAGTCTAATGTCATTAGCTCTACAGGCTTAAAGTAATGGAGAGTTAAACCTATATCCTACCCTGCCCAAATATCATATATAAGCTGTCAGTCTGACACAAAGTCGATCTGCATCATCATTCAAAATGAAAGAGGTATTCATGCCAGCTTTTTATCTTGCGGTATGAACTTTTCCCTGGGTGTTATAGATTCATCGGCCCTTAGATGCTTTATTATTAAGTAAATGCTTAACACTTAGTCTTAACTTGCTGACTTTGCTGATGTATTCCAAAGCAGTTTATATTCAGGAACAGGATACTTTCACAGCTACAAATCCCATCCAATTTTCTTTCAGTGATGAGTAGAAACACATCCAAGCTGGGGGGATGTATTCAGATCAGAGAAAACAACACTGCTTGTGTTTAGTATATAAACATGTAGCTGTGCTTCTTCCTCTAAAAGTGCTTTAAAAATCCTGATCATCATTAATGTGTGCTAGCTCATTAAATCTATAAATTAGAGCTGTAGTTAAAAACCATTGTCTAAGTCAAATACAAGACCAGCAATAGTAAAGAGTGAGTCAAGACCCAGTCTTAAGCAGGTCAAGGCCAAGTTATGTTTGATTCCAAATGAAGAGAGAAAGAGTTAAAATCGAGACCATAAAAATTAAAACCCAAAACCATTAAGCCTTACTTCAAGTAGTTGGCTTCATTCGTGCATTGCCCCAATGACTAGGCTATGCATTCTATTAGAAAGAATTACTTATTGTCAAACTCTGTGCATGCGAAAAGAAAAGACAACACAAACTTTCAGTCCAGACCATATATAGCGACCAAGTGACCAAGACCAAGATAAAGGTAAGTACAAATTCCAATAAATCCAAGAAAGTCCGGTTCAATAAAGAAAATGTCTTGAGAATGGACTCCTACAGCCCTACTATAAATAGTTTCCAATACCATGACAGGGTTGTTGGTGCCAGATGGGCTAGTTCGAGTATTTCAGAAACTCCTGGGATCTGGGATCTCCTGATTTCACACACAACAGTCTCTAGAGTGTACACAGCATGGTGTGAAAAACAAGTGAGTGACAGCTCTGTGGGTGGAAATGCCTTGTTGAGGGAAGTCAGAGGAAAATGGCCAGAGAGGTTCACGCAGCCAGGAAGGATATAACAACTGAAATAAGCACTCTTTGCAACCTTTGTGAGCAGAAAAGCATCTCAGCCTGCACAAAACATCAAATCTTGAGGTGGATGGGCTACAACAGCAGAATACCACATTGGGTTCCACTCCTGTCAGCCATTGACAATAATCTCTCTCTCTCTCTCTCTCTCTCTCTCTCTCTCTCTGTATATATATATATATCACCTAAATTAGTCTAAATACTGACCATCAAGCAGATGTGGTCCTTCTTAATCATGTAAAGAACTCAGACAGAAGAGGAAGATAAAGTGAGAACAAATGAGAGCGAGAGAGAGAGAGAGAGAGAGATAGAGACAGATAGAGTGCTCCTCCTGTTATAAACATAACATTTTGATGCACTCCTCATAGCCACAAGCCTGTATATCCTTCTTGACTCCCTCCTGAGCAAACAAACCTGGTGCTTGTAATAAATATATATGAGCTTTCTACAGAAGTGGCTGTTCCTTAATCTAAATGACCCTCTTAAGAAGAACACCCTTCCTGTGTGCCAGACTGCACTAAATTACGCTTTCTGTTGTATAGGTTATGATTTACTGCTAAAAATATTATGAACTCTACATGACTTATCAAAATGGATGACAGCGATTGTGCTTTACAGTCTCAAAAAACATAACTGCATTAAAAGGTTTTGAAATTTTTAATTGTAAAAAATATATATATAGGGAAACTATGTTTTCAACACCATTAATAATCTTTATCAGTGCTCAGTGTATTGTACATGACCCATTATCTTTTATAGATGGCATGCTAGGCTGAAATTTCTGTGGTAATGTTCATATTTGTGTTCATCACTGTTCAAGATTACATGATGAATTGAAAACCATTGTAGTCTAGGACTATAATACATTTTTCAGAGAGTTAGAAATAAACATGTATTTTTTGAACCCTAAGTCAGGGTTTACTGGCCATGGAAACCATCGCCTAATAGAAAAAAATGCTGGCTTTTCTAATGGGAAGGTGAACACAATACACTTGCCTTTCAACTCATTAGCATCATTAGAACACTGCTAGGCACCTAGCAATATGGTGCCAAGCATGAGCTTGCTAATGACTAATGCTAAATCAAAGTATTTACTTAGCTAACACATGTTGCTGTGAAGTCTTTTATAAAACATTCAAGGGACTCAGTGTTAGTGGAAATTAGACAAAACCACCAGAAATATCAACATTTACCTCAGAGTGTTTGTTAAATTTCTGAGAAAAGATGTTGTATTACTAAAATTACATTGTAGTCACACTTAGCATCGACTGCTAACCTAAGTCCATGGGCTCTTCAATAGTGAGAAACATCAACAGTAATAACATGGTACAGCTCATGAATTTGGTGCTGGCAGAAATTTTAGATTTCTAAAGCAGTGAAATACCAGAAAAGTGGGTCACTAATATGGATTTTCATGTGAACGCCATTTAAACATAGCATAATATTTAGCCTAGGGGTGAAATTCATTCGATTATAGCTAAAGATTCAAAATACAGTAAGCCAACACCTATTCTTCACCGAAGACTACATTCACAGAAGGGTCAGTCCTTGTGTTAGAAGAGCTTTTTTTTTTTTTTTTTACTTTATATCAAGTATGTTCTTTATAAAGTATGCAACCCTGTTTTATTATGTCATATTTCAAGAGAAATAGATGTTATTCATGCGATATCATCTTCTATAGCAGTACAGGCTTAACCACATCAGGTGGTGTATAATGCCTTAAGGAATGCCTTATAATATGCTATCAATGTGTTCATTATAGTTCATTATATTTACTCAGTGGCCACTTTAATAGGAACACCTGTACACCTACAGGCTACCGTGAGCATAGGCTCAAAGAAATCAGGCAGTTCACCATTAGAAAAAGACCATGCAAAGTATTTTTTCCAATCTGTCCAGCTTCTCTTATTTTATGATACAAGATGTTTAAAACAACAACAACAACAACAAACAAACAAATTAATAACACATTATACACCAGACTGCAATGTTGTTTAATTTCAGGATTTTATATTACACTTGGAAAACATTTGGAAATATCCTCAGAAATAGGATAGAAAATTTTATGCACTTGTTTACTCATGCATTGACAAACAGGCCCTTACTGAAACGAAGCAAATACATCAAGTTTACATCTCACTAGCATGTCTAGATAACCCTCATATACTAGAGGGTTATTATTTATATCATTTATATACTGGGGGTTATCATTTAGGGCATAATGTAGGTTGAGCTGCATGTATTTTGGATGACTCTTGGGGTGTAATAGAATAATGGACTGTGCTGGGCCTGCGTAATTGGATAATGGTTATCAGTACATCAGCAGCAGACACTGAGTTCTGTTTCTCTCCATCCTCTCTAACCAAGTAAACAGTGGCCTAATCGAATCCTCTGCCAGACTCTATTTACTTCACCAGCTGACGATAGCCATCAGATGTGTGTCTGTTTACATACTGTGTGTTAGAGAGTTCCTTTGTGTGTTTTTATGGGTTTAATATGAGTGAATGTGTGCATGTGTGGTTCTGACGCTAGCAGCAACTCTGCCAATCCATCAATTATGAAGCTAATGCAGTTTATTGGGCCTGAAAGGGTCCTGACAAGCTGACAATGAGGGAAGCAGGCCTGGCTTAAATCAATTAGCTAAGAGGACAGAGGCCTAAATCACGCACAGCTACAGAGCCAGTTCAGATGAGGGGAGATGAGAGAAGATGGCTGTAGTGCTTAGTCAGGATAGAGCTGGCGTTATTGGCAAAGGGCTGTGAAGATGAATCAGATAGAGAGAGAGAGAGAGAGAATAAGAGAAGAAGGAAACAGGGGGAGAGTCAGATCCAATAAACTGACCACACTTTATGTAAAATCAGTTTGGATGTGGATCAGCTGCAGTGTGATTTGCTGATGCAGAATGGCAGATGATTAAAAGTTTTGTGATTTGCGGCCCAGGACTGTCTGTTGTTCACATGAGAGTGAAGTGTGCTACAAATTTTAAGATTATCGACTGTAAAATCAGCTCTTTCCAATTGGTATTTTACTTTCAGTGCCTCTACTTTCAGAATCACTCTTAAGCCAATACAAAATGCAGCTCTCCATGAAATGGTCTGTAAGTCACTGTATGTTTAATGGATTTTAACATAATTTGCTCTGTTACAGATTTCATACATTTCTACACATTGCAAGTGGTAAAAATGTAAAGGTACATGCGCTGTCTATAGTTTGATTTAGTCTATTTTGGTAATCTTTCTGCATCATCATAGCCTTGAAGGCATTCATTTCTCCTTCAGACTGTCTTTGGCCAATAATTGTAGTAAAATACTGAAAGAAAGGAGGTTTTTCTTCCTCAGCAATGACACAAGTGTAGAAACATATGTTGTTTGTACTGAGAATCACAGCATGACAATTTGCCACCTTTGCTTTAGGTAGAGAGTGAAGAGGAGGCTGTAAACGTGAGAATGAGACTGCACAGGTTTTGCCATCTGGAGTCCAAAGGGTGTACTGGCTAATCCGATTTAAATCATGGAAAACTGAGACAGCAAGATCCAAGATCTGCACTGAGAACTGACAGGACAGAGTAAAAAAAGTCATATCTTGCCATTTTGGATGAAGCTTAAGAGCAATTTTGTAATAAAATAGTTGATTTCACATTGGACAACCTAGCATGAGCTCACAAATTGTAGAACTTTTAAGCAGCACAAGCAATTTCTATGAATTTCATTACATTCTCTAAAAAAAAGCAATGACAGGTAATAACTGTAACCATTAGTAACTTTGTTTAAGTTGGTTCTAAGGAATTGCTATGAATTTAATGTTATGAGACCATGTTTGTACAGCTAGTTGGAGCCTATATTAAATGACATAATGTAGAACCTATCAGTTAAAAGCTGTAGCACAGTTACTTATCAGCTAATTAAATTTATGATTTTTTTTTCTTTTTACAGCTTCATCACATTCAATTCATTAAGTAACACAAGCAAATGTTTTTTTTTTAATTCCAGGAAGAGGAATTCTGTGATTGGCCAACTTCCAGATAATTAAATCTTGTCTCTGAGCCAAACCTCTCCAAACCTATGCAACTATTAAGTAAGGAATAAAACATTACGGGGTGTGCTGTTATAGGAAAATAATCAGCGAAGGGGTAGTGTAATGCAGCCCAGTACAAAGTGGAGTTACTTTCAGTACCCCAAAGGACATGTCCTGAAGTGTTTTATTCTTCTTATACCTCAGCAATTTACAAACAATAACATTTTTATGAATTAAAGACGATATGTCATACTTTTATTGCGTTTATAGATAAGTTTACATGTTGTGGAACATCAAAGAAACAAGTTAGTTCCTCTTACACCAGTGTTATAGCTGCTATAAACACTCATTCTCCCACCAGCCTTAAAGTTAATAACTTGCATCAAGGAATAGTATTAGGAGCATCTGGGAAAGAAAGTTTGGTAATGACACTTAACATTAATGGTCACATAATGCACATTTCCAGAAACAGCAGCTATTAAAGAAACTTCCTTTCTCACTCTTATAACTATGAACATTTCCTGTAGGTTTTGTTGTAGTTACTGAGTAATTTATAGTAATTTCTGTGTTAGACTGGAACCCCCCCACAACCTCCAAAACCCCCACCCATTCCCCCGTTGAGGAAAAATCAATTGGCCTTCCTACTGTCCTACTGTTATGCTAGATAAGGTGTAATTGCTTTTGTTCAGTGCCTTGTAAACTGAGCTCCATGTGGTATTTTAACTTCACCGAAACTGGAAACAGTATCCTCCATTACACACTGGCGGTCCATTATTTCTAACACATCTCTATAGTTGTCGTGCATTACAACTAATAGCTTATCATGTTTAAATATAAAGTGAATATATTTAATTTACTGGCTACACTTTTTAAAGGACAAAGTGGATATTGTAATGAAATAAAGATTAAATATCTTACATTCAACATTGCAAAAATCAACCTTGTAACATGAGTTTGATAAACACGATGAAACACAGATGAAAGTGTCAATCTGTGGGGTCCAAGCACCCTTTGCTAATTATGCTCCCAGTGGCCAGTTCTTGGCAAATTACACCGAACACTAAAGAGTCCATCAAATTTTAGCCGTTAGACTGTAAACACATAAAGTATGTTATGATTTAAAGACAGAACTATTGTATTTGGATTCCATGCAGGAAGTTTTTTCTAACAACATACAAATGTATATGTAAAATAGAGTTTTACATTTTGCATTTGCATCAAAAACCTTGTAAAAATGTACTTGACACATTTATTGCCACTACACCAAACTATCCTTTATGAATCTAAAGGACAAATAAAACTTTTATTGTAAGAATTAAAAATTCTAATTGCTAATATGAATGAGACGTTTTAATTAAAATGCCTACTAGATGAGTCCTAATGCTTTATAGAAGCTTAGCAAAGTCTTTATTATTTTTTTTAATCAGTAGGCTATGCAATAAAATCCTCCATAAAGTCGCTGTATTCAGCTCAACGATTTTCATTATCACTTGGAGATGGCAATGCCTTATTATCATGAACCTCATAAGGCATAATATCCATTTAACCGAAAGCGCAGAAGATTAAGGTAGGTTAACAAATTTTACAGCCTGTATGACTCTTACAACCATAAAAATAAGAAAAGAAAAATTGGGAATCTACAGAACTAAGAACTTCACACAGAAGGTTAAGGTTTGTATGATTAATACAAGTATGAAAAGTATGAAAGTTAATGTAACATGACTTGGTTTTGTTTGATTCATGATTTACAATGAGTCCTGGTTCTTGGTTATACAGTATCTCTTCACCTTGATTATTGATCGATTTAGATCTGTTTTGTACAGATCGATCAGCTGTTGAGCCATTGGGGTCCTTCGAACACTTGTGGTGATGGGTTGTTTTCACAGAAGGTATTAACAGCTATTGAAAGCTACATAAATTCACACTAAGCTACACAAAAGCCTATAAGACTGGTGCGGTGTCAAATGTTGGTTTACTTTGACACCGATATACAAAGTTTGTGAGAGAGGAATGGACTTTACGGTTAGTCAGATTGTGAAAAAATTTAATTTCCAGATTGTTTCCTACATCAACATTTCATGTCACATCTTTCACACAATTATATTTTGTGAATCTTTTGCAACATGACCACTAACTGTGCACATAATCTGAAAATTAGTACTCATTATTTGGGATCTTGGTAAATCCTGGCCAAACAAGCCAAATTGAAGACGAGAACAGTCTTAGAATAAAAGTCTTAGAATAAAAAGAAGTCACAAAGTGACGATGATGAGACTCTATAATGAGACAGATAGAATTACATATGTAAGTCACCCACAAATTCTCTGTCTCTTTTTCCGTAATCGAGATATGCTTTTCAGCATTTATGTGCAAAATATTTAGCTTTGTGTTACACTGAAGGCTTTACCTGCCAATAACTGCTGCCACATGTTAAGCATCTGAACATCCCTTTTGCCTTCACTGGTCACTCTGCAGATACTCAGAGAACAATCAATACCTCACTACCTCTGCTGCCTCTCTGCCATAAGAGCCAAGCACTTGAGCTAATGAACTGCCTGGCTGATATATCTCCCCTAGAACAGCATCACGGAATTACAGATCTGCTACAGTAGCAATTCTTTGATTTCTTTTTCTTCACAGTCTGCAATCCCATAACCACCACAGGTAAAACTTACACCTGCACATTCATGAAATTATCCAATCAGTCAATGTGGCAGCAGCGCACTGCAGAAATTCATGCAGATGCAGGTCAATTTTCATTAAAGTTCATGTCAAAAATCAGAATATATATAAATATACACACATACACACACACACCGATATGTGATATACACGCACACATGGAGCCATAACATTAAAACCACTGACAGGGAAAGTGAATCACATTGATTATCTCGTTACAATGGCCTGTCAACCCCACACTATATAATCCGTTGTTCACTCGTCAGTCAAGAGTTTCAATTACACAACCTTCGTCCTTTTTACCCGTTCTGTAAGTGTGAACATCAGAACTGGACCATGGAGCAATGGGAGCAATGGAAGCAATGGAAGAAAGGTCTGATGAATCATGTTTTCTTTTACATCATCATCATCCTGTATTGAATTAAATTAAGCATCAGTTCTTGAGCGTTACACTGGCTCAGTGTAAAAGTCAGATGTGCACATTCTGCAGATCTTCACATTGCATTATAGTCTGAGCATACACGACTCTCCAGTCATTAGAAATCAGAGGCTGCTATAGGTCTGAGACTGCAAAACTGTGCCATTGACACATACTGATTTACTCCAGGATATGCCTTTAAATTGTGTCAATAAAAGGTGGGAAGAGAAAGTATGGTGTAGGCACTGAAGAGTTAAAACCAAAAGCCATGGCGGTTTCAACTGCAGTAAAACATTAGAATTTTTCTCTTAACGAAAGAGTAAATAGTTTGATCTATACTTGTTTAAATAAGTATTTAGTAAACTTCCTCGTAAATGAAGAAATGCGTTATTCATGAAAATCCAGTTCGTGCTAAAAATGTTTGTATACTATGACAGCTCCTGAGTTAGTGTAAATTTACATATAAGGAAACTTACTCATGTAAACCTCAGTGGATAGGCTACATTTCATATAATAGGCATTGATTTACTTCAAATTTATATATGAATTACGCTGTCAAGTTTAAATTGCTTATTTACATCAACAAATTTAATGAAAATTATGTGAAACTCAGTGGTTTCATAGTAATGACTTAAAAGAAAGCAATCCAAAACAAATCCATAATTTAAGACAAATAAGACTAGCCATTCAAATAGGATAAAAGTACTGGCACCCTATAAAAGCAGGACAAAAGGAGTTAATGTGTGTCTATGCTAACAGATGCGCTGCAATGGCTAAGCTGCATTATTGGAGGAGGTGCTCTTTCACCATTTAGTCATATTTTTGTCATATTCAGCTCTCTGTAAGCATTTTACCTTCTATGGAGTTTTACGGGCATCGCTAAACGTAAATCAGCTGTGTCATGAGCACGCTTGGGAAATTACGGGTGATTGTCATTTACCGAACTACACATGTGAGTACAAAGAAAATCAGTGTTAATGAAACTTCTGTCAATCTAGCCGGAGTTTTAGTTCAGGTTAAACTTCATTGTGGTTAATAAATAAATGTAGACGGATGTCTGCTGAGAGAAAGTGGCTTAGAGATTTAGAGATCATGCCCACTTGAGGTATGACTCGGCCATGACTCGTATTTCAAAGAATACACTATGAAATCTTGTAAAAGCAACTTAAGTTTTCCCAGCAAGACGAAATCCCACAATGTCAAATATACCAGAAATGCTCAGACAAATGCATATATCCTAGTTTATGGAAAATCCTCCTTCCAAATGCCTTTTAATTCTGTCTCTGTGAGACTCCTGTAGCACGTATGTGGTTGAACATTGGCCGTTTAAGGTTCTAGTGCACCCTTATCCATTATAAGCTGAACGATGGGAGTGACCAAGTGTAAACCAGTAATTATCAGTCTCATACGGATGACACGGTGAAGCTAATGGGGAGCAGAGAAGTGCAACAGGAGATGGAGATGGAGAGAAGAGATAATTAGGTGTGATTATGTGAGTAGAGGCATGGAGAGCATCAGCTGGGTTGCTGTGTTGTCAGGGACAGACAGGAAGCATCACCGTTTGAGTAGAATTTGACATGTCTTAGTCTTAGCTGAGTATTGAGAAGAATATTGAATTAACCTTCATGTTTTATATAGTATTTAAAAAAATTACCCAATAACATAACTTACACCAACCTCATCTCTTACTCTATGTTCACACTTGCAAGTTGCATTTATTTTCTAAACACATACGCAACACAGATCTGTGATATCAGCAACAAGCAACAAATTTTTTAGATTTTATACAAATCAGGTATGATGTGATAAAGTGACAAATCCAAACTACTGGCTCAAATGATTCCTTGGACCAATCCTATGGCACGTGTGATCTGACATTTCTGCAGTTCCACACGCAGAACTATAATTCCTACCCGCAATCGGTTCCCATTTACTGTTTGACGCACAGAAATGGAAGAAAAAACATGAACTAATTTCCCATAGGCCACCTAAAAAATGCTGTATACTGTACACAAGAGACAAACTATAAGAGCCACGAGCGATTTGTGATTTTATAGCTAAGGGTATGTTAGGGGTAGGGTTTGGGTTAGTATTTGAGTTTGCTTTTGCTTGTTCAAAATTGCAATGTAATCATGTTTCAAAATGAACACACAAAATTTGTTTTCATATGCGTTGTGATTGTCCTGATGTCCTGGTGTGTTTGCCGACATGTAACATGCAATATGGACTTTTAAAAAAAGAACAAAGAAATTTTAACATTCACAAAGACACCATATTTCATTAGATGAATTTATCCAAATGTGAACATTTCATGTCTTTTTAGTATTGTTACAATACTAAAATTTGTGAAATTTAAATGTAACTTTTTACAAATGGGTCATTTAGACACAAGGCAATTATAGGTAGAAAGAGAGAGAGAGAGAGAGAGAGAGAGAGAGAGAGAGAGAGAGACATAACTGACCCAGACCCAAGCTCAGATCAGTAGTGGTCATGCATCACATGCCCTGATCTCTCTTCCTGTGACCTCTCCGTCACCTCTAACCACAAAGTGTCAAACAGCTCTCTAGACACTCAGAATCTCAATAATGCCAGCCACAGTAACATCTAAAGATCCTCCCTCCTCATCACCCCTGACATAATGACCCAGAGGAAACAAAGTGTTGTGTAGAGTTCAGCTCACAGATGGATAGATGGACGGATAGATGGATAGGTGGATGGATGGATAGGTGGACAGACCTATGGAAAAATCGCATACATTTTACATGATTATGTGCGTAATGTATATAATCACGTGAATAAAGGGTGCATTTCACCATGCTATGCCTTGAAACTGCACATGTGAACTCAAGTAAACAAATCTTGTGAATAATATGTGACACATCACGTCTGAGAAATCACATCTGAAAAATAAAACCACGTTACGTGAAATACGTGAAAAATGAACGTGAAATCTGAAAATAAAATAATTAATCTGAAAATGAAAACACACATGCATTACATGTGAATATTAAATTCATCCTGTTAGAAATCCTGTGTGGTAAAAACTCAAATGCACTACATGTGGAAAATTCACATGTAAAAATAAATTAATTGTGTGCAATTCGCATGTGGAAAAAAAAAACTTAACACGTGAAAATAAATATGAAGATCACGTTAAAATAAATAATAATAAAAAAAACCCACATGCATTACATGTGGAAAATCTGTGAAACATAATATGTGACGTGACAAGAAACCACATGAAGTTGACTGACACATGCGACTCATGTGACCTGTAAGGATAGATAGATAGATAGATAGATAGATAGATAGATAGATAGATAGATAGATAGATAGAGTACGCTTGCTGTGACAGCGTCTATCAGACAAGGCTAAATGCTCAAAATAAGCGAAAAAAGAGGGGAAAAAGAGGGGAAAATCGACCACAGACAGACCAAACGCATGAGAAGATGGTAAGGAGAGCGCACAAGAGAGGAGCAAGAGAGGAGGAGAGGAGCAGGAACGCAGGAGTTGTGCAGGAGGAGAGGAGCAGGAGCGCAGGAGAAGAGCAGGAGGAGGAGGATAGGAGCAGGAACGCAGGAGAAGAGCAGGAGAGGAGGAGAAGAGCAGGAGAGGAGAAGAGAAGCAGGAGAGCAGGAGAGGAGCAGGAGAGGAGGAGAAGAGCAGGAGAGGAGGAGTGGAGCAGGAGCGCAGTGCTGCTGTGTATTATTACAGGGAGGGGAAACCGCAGCTCTGTGTATTCACACCGACAGGAAACAGCTGGACGCTCTGAAACCGACCCGGTGAGTGTGTGGGTGTGTGTGTGCGGGTCCGTCCGGTGAAGATAAGGCGCGTCCCCGCTGCGTGTGAGCGCGTGATGGGAGTGAGTGAAGGGAGCGCGCACGGACAACGCGGCGTCGACCATGACACGGACCCTCGGCACCCTCCTTTACGCGTTTACCTTCATCCAGAGTAAGTACAAATCCGCTTCATTCTCCTCTCCAAGCACGCTTTAGTGTGTAGCAAAACTTTCTGAACACGCCAAAATCCTGCCCAGTTAAATACCTTCCTGCAGTGTTGATTGCACACCTCAGTAAATTCATCTGGAGACTCTTCAGCATGTTGTATTATCTTATTCAGCATTATCTGCGTTCATTTCAAACTCTAGGTGCTAATTCAAACACATAAAACATTTTCAAACTTGGACCTTTCACATGTCTTTTTTTTTATTTTTCCAAGTTAATCAGTCATTTTCATGATCATTTTTCACACACAGGGCATGTGGTTTTATTTATTTATTTTACATGATTTTCATTCATTCATTCATTCATCTTTAGTAAGTGCTTTATCCTGGTCAGGGTCATGGTGGATCTGCAACCTATCCCAGGAAAACTAGGCATGAAGGAGGAATACACCTTGGACTCCAGCCCACTGCAGAGTACCACNACACACACACACACACACACACACACACACACACACACACACACACACACACACACACACACACACACACACAGAAATGCATACCTAGAGAGAAAATTCAGCATAGCCAATCTCTATACTTGCATGTTTTTTGGGAAGTAGGAGGAAACTGGAGAACCTGGAGGAAACCCACACCTTTTTTTTTTTTAATGATATCAAATTTTATTCACATTGATGTCACATGAATTCAAGTGCAATTTCAGAGCATAACATGGTTAAATGCACCTTCCCATGTAATCAAATATTACTCAACAATCCTCATCAACAGTTCATCATTCCTGTTTATTTTATTATTTGAATTGTGACCTAAAACCACAACTGCATCTGCATTTTTTAAAATAAACCTTTTTTGGTCATTATTTATATATCCTCAGATTATGTCTATCAGTCAGTTCAGTTTTACAGGACGATGAAGCTTTTATCTATATGTTGGCTATAGGACTTCCACAAGTAATGACATATCATTGAGGATTTGGGAGTGTTGTACTAGACGCCAGAAAGCAGTATATGTGTTTAATACCTATTACTGTATTTAACAGGGAGCCTTTTGACTTGTTCTAATACTTTATCATTTCTACAGTTACAACTTACACAGGGACTTAAAAAGTGTAATGACTGATAAGCACTGATAGGTTTTCTGTAAGGAGATGTTTATTTAGCATTTTTGGAAGGAGTCTCCAGTGTCAACAGTCAGAGGTAAAGCCGTAATTTTAAGTTTTCTGACAGAAGGAAGATGGAGGGCTTTGTGGGTTTTTTTTTTGGTAACAGGGCAAACTGCATTTTATGTCTTACTGACTTGAAAAGAAAGATAAAAGAGAGACTAGTGAGGGAATGACTGTAATAACGTAAGTGAATACAGGAACTAAGTTGTTTTGTGGATGTTCCACAACAATACATATAAGTATAAGTGGTTAAAAAGTATGATGTGTTGTTATATACGTACAATAAAAATTTTCAAAATGCTGCGGTAAAAGTGGAATAAAACACCTCGGGATATGCTGTTAGAGGAAAACAATCAACTTCAGGGTGTGAGAGTGTGAGAGTGTGTGAGACCCTGTTATTTAAACATAATGTACTAGCTGAATGAGTGTTCCCTGACATTTTGGACTATTTGCAGTAGAGTAAAAGATTTTGAACACTTTATACACTCTGCTTTGGTAAAAAGTGTAACAGCCTCTTGTCTCAGCAAAACATATACTTTGAACAATACATAAACCTTGAATGACACAGACATTGTTGCTATTAGCAAGCAGACTCTCGGATATCTTGTTAGCAGAGTCCTGCTTTCACACTGGGCAGCTTCCAGTAAAAGAGAAGTGCCTGGTGCTCTGGTGATATGACATGTTATAGTGAGCTGTTCAGAGCGCGAGTGTATTATGGAGAACCCAAGTGTATCGAATGACTGAGAAAAGAAATCCCCATTGGCTTTTTGCCTTCAGTCAAGGTAGCACTGGGCAGCAGAAGGGTAGATAGAAGATACTGAAGCTCAACCAATGGGCTAAAGTCTGTCTCCACTCCAGGGTCAGATTTAATTTGATTTGATTCAGGTTCTTGAAAGGTTGTCATAAAATTGACTGAAATTACATAGCACATGTACACTCCTAAAACAGTTCTGACTCTACATGCACCAGGTCTTATTGTCCCTTATGTCAGAAACAGAACTCTACAGTACACTACTTTTAGAGTTTTGCAATTCTGAGGTCAAGTATGAAACCATATCGAAGAATATCAAATGCTCTTATAAAGTCCCATAATTCACTGTAATAGGTTAGAGTCTAAACAATAAAACGACTGAGCTAAAAATGAGATGGAACCATTAAAGGGTCCCCTGGAGGGACAAACTGAATGAACCTTAAATCTAGGAGATTTAATCTATTTTTGTAAGAGTGTAGAGAATAGGCAGTAGAGCACAGTTTCTCTGGAAGGAATAAAACACTTCAGGACATGCTGTTATAGGCAAATAATCAAGGATAGGGTGGTGTGATGCAGACTGACCAAAAGCTGATTACTTTCCTCTTACACCACAATTGTTCCTCTTATACCACAGCAATTTCTCAACAATACGTATATACGTTTTATCCATAGTTTATGGTTACATTTTATTAAAAACCATGAAAGTTAGTTATCACTTTAAGTTATGACAGCTACAAACAGTTGTCACTTTCCCATGTAGTTAATCTATAGAATTTAATAAATTAATAATAAATGTACACAAATGTACACCCATGATTTGGCTCGCAGCTGACACTACTTGCATGACACATGTAGTATGATACTTTTTAAATTGAATTTCTTTTTCAAAACCAATATTATCTTATACTTTCAGACCCTACTGTATATGAATATAACGTGATTTTACATATACTGTATACTGACATGTACATGCACCCAACTCCAAGTCATTTGCTAACCTAGAACTTGTTTGTGCTGAGCAAAGGCCTTCCGAGTTCAAGTGGCTGCTCAGCAATCGTTGAGTGTATGTTGCTTAGTTCATCTTGTCCCTG
>CM074950.1:23465765-23479210 GCA_037577455.1 Pangasius macronema
AATCTATAGAATTTAATAAATTAATAATAAATGTACACAAATGTACACCCATGATTTGGCTCGCAGCTGACACTACTATCAGAGGTGCTGTAATAAATAAATAAATTAATAAATTAATCAACACTCCTGAACAAACAAATTCAAGGAATTCAACAGTGCTGTAGTATGATACTTTTTAAATTGAATTTGTTTTTCAAAACCAATATTATCTTATACTTTCAGACCCTACTGTATATGAATATAACGTGACTTTACATATGCTGTATACTGACATGTACATGCACCCAACTCCAAGTCATTTACTAACCTAGAACTTGTTTGTCCTGAGCAAAGGCCTTCCGAGTTCAAGTGGCTGCTCAGCAATCGTTGAGTGTATGTTGCTTAGTTCATCTTGTCCCTGCTCACCATCTGTTTGAATCAAGGTTCTGCCACCACACTACCTTGCTTATTAGTGTAGGATTAGTGTTCATTTGTCTGTGTTCTGCATTTCCTCCAATCAGCAACACAAGGGCAAAGCTTACAGTTCAGCTCTGGTAATCACTAATTAATGCAACGTTAAACAGCGTCACAGCTTATTTGTATCAATTATCCACCATTCGTGCTCCAAGGCCAGAGTCATCATGCAAAGCATTAGCAGTGGATCCAGAGGTAGATGTGCATGGCAAACACAAAACTGAGCACATTTGGAAAAAAAAAACTTTCTGAAAGTTTAAAAAGCATAAAGAAATTGTGTGATATTTAAGTATATTAGCTTCATATTTCAATATTTACATTTACTCATTTGGAAGGAATATAACATTCAGTTGTGTTAATAATGCTTCCTAGACTCCAAGTGCTAGAACCACCTCAAATATTAGGACATTGTGTACCTTCTCTTTTGGTTTCTACACTGCTGTTGGTGTTCCTCTACTGTCATGCATTTAAATGCGGCTGACTGATTGTGGATTCAGGAACAGATCATTCTTTATAAGGCTGCAAAGTCAGCAGCAGGTCTCCTAGCAGAGTAATAAAACATGTTCCATGCTGCTGATGTCTAGACATGCAGAGGAGCTATGGGAGAGATTAAACCCGTGAAATGCAACGCATATTTATCAGAGCCAGCAAAAAAAAAAAAAAAGAAGAAATTTAAGGTTCATGTAACAGTAATGTAACAACAAATAATCTAGACAGCATTAACCAACGTTCATAACATTAAAGAATCAAATGAATTAACGATAAGCAACAGGAACACCTTAATGAACATGTTTGTGGTTGTTAAGTGGCAACTGAGACTGATGCAAGTTCCAACATTTACACGTGGAGATCTGAGTTTAATACGTTTAATACGTTAAGAATTTAGCAGCATGCTGTAATTTAATTTTTGCTAATCTAAGTGAACATATTTTTAGCCATGGATTGATCAAACATTGCTTAATGCAGATGTATTTTGTTAACATGTATACAAAACCCATAGCGATCAACCACTATCAATAATAAAATTCATTTATGGTACTGACCAAGCAAATAAAAAAAGTTAAAATTGGGCAATCGAATGATAATAATAATAAGAAGAAGAAGGTCAGTTTGAGATTTGCTGCATTTCTTCCTGCTTCCCAGGTGCCGTCTGTGCCGACTCTGAAGAGCGGCTCATGAACTGGCTCCTGTCAAAGGATCGTTACAACAACCTCATCCGGCCTGCCCTGAACAGAACGGAAAGAGTGACCGTGAAGCTGCAGGTCTCTCTGGCACAGCTCATCAGCGTGGTGAGGTCAAACTCTGCTCATGGAAAAAAAAATAGAGAAGCTAAAAGTGATGAAACAGATTAACACTTTCTTAGTTGTGAGTTGTTTCTTCACTTTCAATTGAAGTTAATAAGAAAAAAAATGCACCCAAACACATTGCTCACGGCTACGTCCCTTCACTTTTCTGTAAGGCATCCAGTATGTAAGGTCTGAAGTATGTTTACAGGAGCTATAATGCTAGCACTGAGATGGGTTTTCCGCTGTGATTTACAGAGCCATACCCATCAGGCAAAAGCACAGTGCTATATCCAATTTTATGAGACCATCTCCCATCTGGTAATTGAAACTGTTGTTGCATATAAAGCTGGACAGTATCTTTTGTTTGTGTGCAGGATGGTTATATGATTTGTTTAACTTCTTTAATAAGAAGCTACTTGTTATACGTAATCAAAATTTCGATTCACCTTTTAAATGTTAAAATATATATTATTACATTCAAAATACAGCTGTTTCAAAATGAAGAGTACCCTCATGATTAATATTTCGTGAAGCATCCAAAGAAGGGAAAGCAGGACTGAGACTCTTCCTGTAATGTTTGAAGACAGCTGTACACCTGGGACACTTGGAAGATCTTGGATTATTTATGCATAACATTTCAAGCTCCTTTTTATATTCTTAGGGTTGTACTTAGGTCTGTGTGGACAGTCCGCATGTTTTCTAAAAGGTTCAAAGACTGTATAGACTGAGATTTTGCCAATTTTCTTGAAGGGTGCCAATACTTCTGCAGTTATCTCTATATGTCAAGCCTACCCTGACTGTGGAATGCCACATTGTTTGTGTGTTAGAATTGAAATAAATGGCTGAATAATGGAAAACTGAAAATTGTCAACAGACAATTCTGAAGCTGTACTGGTATTCTAAGGTCACGTACATGCCTTGATTTGAGGGTTTGTGTGTTTATCCAATCCACACAGAATGAGAGGGAGCAAATCATGACGACAAACGTGTGGCTCACGCAGGTAAGCATGAACAGTCCATTACCCACCAATTATTAGCAGGTAATAAGCAACACGGCTCGGGTATCCTTGCCCTTGAATGTGAATATATCCGTAGACATGCCTCTCCAATAGCAGAGCAGCAATCAGTCCCACTCACTACAACTTATTAAAATGATAATGAAGTGTGTAATTAAGTGCCATCTGACTGCTGGGAAGCCATTATTTCAAAATGACCCGGACTGTAACACCAACTGTTTTTTTTTCTTCTCTCAGAACTGGAATGATTACAGATTGTCATGGGACCCGTCCAAATATGATGGAATTGACAAGCTCCGAATTCCCTCCAGACACATCTGGCTACCTGACATTGTGTTATACAATAAGTAAGTTAAGCACATGGGATATTTAGCAAATAATTTGGACAATTCTGTGCATACATAATGCAGTATCACATATTTTGATTCATGCTAACAATCATAATTTTCATAGAGGTTTCACAGAAAGTCTAATGTGACAAATTATGGGTGAAACATTTTAGTTAACATATTTTAGTTAGACACAATTATCTGCCCTGAATTTGGGAACATTTCTGTAATTACACCAGGATGCTGTTACCAAATCAACAATAATATACAATGACGTTCATTATGTTCCTATAACAGCACATCCTGTAATGTATTACGTATACCACAACGTATACCTAGTAAATAGTTATATTTAATGTAATGCAAAACAAGGTAGATCCTGTTATCAATTACTTTATCTAAGCAATATTGCACAAGCAAGAGCGCAGTTATTAAGTGTTGATATTCAGAATTACCGTACTCTTGCTCATATGATATTGCTTTTATACAACAGTTCTATAAACAAGAAATTAATAGTAAGTAAGTGACATTTTGGACACTATATGGTTGAATGTTCTGTTTTTCTGCTAGCGGAGCAAAAATATAGATCCCGAAGAAGCTACACTCAGTTTATAACCTGTCGGTTAGCAGGCTAGCTAGCTTACATTGAGTTGTACATTCCTGTTCAAGGTGCTTCTGGTAAAATTGGGGTCCCTTCTTCATTTTCATCTTCATCTGACGAACTTTCATATTTTAAGTCAAAAGTGCTGTTTGACATGACTGCTGTTGATGCCGCTAACTCTACTATAGTAGCCGTTTCACAGATGAGAGGAGTGACGCACACAGTGAAACATCCCAGTGCAGTTATAGGAAATCTAGGTACTCTTATAGCGCCATTCTACCAATCAGTACTACAGAAATGATAATGTATTTGAGCAAGAGCATTCATATAAACCTGTGATTTGCCTTGTAGCTGTAACTATTGTCAGAGCTGCTGTTATAGAAAATTAATCTTCTGGTCAAAAACACCTTCTGGCCAATCCGAATGAAGAATTCAACAGCACTGTGGTATAATAAGTTGACTGGGGTTGTATTGATTAACGCTAAAAGGAATTATTTTATATTTCCACAGAAGTGGAATGACACTGCAAAATAGTGAACCAAAAAAATCATTATTACTAAAACTCAAATTTAAGACTGATGCGGTGGGATTTTGTTTGATTTCATAGTAAAGGTGAAGTCCATCCCTAACCATAAACTTAACCTTCGTAACATATCATGTGACTTGAGTTGTGCGAATAGTTATGAGACCAAATGGTTCATCATTCAAAATTTCTTAGAAATATGTTTTTTAACAAATATTAAACAGAAATATGATTTTAGTCACTCTTATGTTCCCTCCTTTGACGATTGTCAAGTACTAAAATGAATTTTGTGTCTTTTTCAAAGAATATTGATACAATTATACTGGGAATTTTAAAAGATATTTTACAGCTGCATATTGCTTTAAACCCAAAAGAGATGGCAAAGTAGTGAACAAAAATAAATAATAATGATTTATGACATTATGTTACAACTTGTTTCCCTTCCAGTGCTGATGGCACATATGAGGTGACAGTCTTCACCAACGCTATTGTGCTGTTTAACGGCAGCATCGCCTGGCTTCCTCCTGCCATCTACAAGAGCGCCTGCAAGATCGAGGTCAAGCACTTCCCCTTTGACCAGCAGAACTGCACACTAAAGTTCCGCTCATGGACGTACGACCACACTGAGATCGATCTCGTCTTAAAGTCTGAAGTGGCCAGTATGGATGACTTCACTCCTAGTGGAGAGTGGGACATTTTAGCTCTGCCAGGAAGGAGGACAGTCAACCCTCAGGACCCGACTTATGTGGACCTGACGTATGATTTTATCATCAAGCGCAAGCCTCTCTTCTACACCATCAACCTCATTATCCCCTGCGTGTTGATCACCTCTCTGGCCATCCTGGTTTTCTACTTACCATCTGATTGTGGTGAGAAGATGACCCTGTGCATCTCTGTCCTTCTGGCCCTCACTGTCTTCCTCTTACTGATCTCCAAAATCGTTCCTCCTACATCCCTGGATGTCCCTCTAATTGGCAAATACCTGATGTTCACCATGGTGCTGGTGACATTCTCCATTATCACGAGTGTATGCGTGCTCAATGTTCATCATCGATCCCCAAGTACACATACCATGCCAAAATGGGTGAAGCTGGTCTTCCTGGACAAACTTCCCATGTTGCTTTTTATGCGAAGGCCTGAAGGAAACTCATCCCGGCAGAGGCTGCACCAGCGGCGACATCTCAAAGATAATAGAACTCTATTAGGGCTTAGTTGTGGAGCTCCTTGCAAGTCAGGAATGTCCTCTTCTGCCTCAGTCTTGCTTGCTGCATCTTCAGCATCAGCACTGTCTTCACCAGGACACTTTTACAGCAAAGGGACCAGCTTTTACAGGAAAGGTGATCAGCGACCTACGGAGTTCCTGCCCAATGGCAATGTCTTGAACCAGGGAGACACGAGAGGAGGTGGAGGGCTATCAGACCTGGGGGCTGACGTTCAAGAAGCAGTGGATGGAGTTCGTTATGTAGCTGACCACATGATGGGAAATGACGATGATCAGAATGTAAGTGATGAGTAATAGTTAACATCTTTCTCTGTAGAATGTGGAACTATATAAGATTGGTTGGTGTATAAGGTGTGGGGCAGGGGTATTTAAGTGTTTAAGGATCTGAGCTTGTGATTAACTGTGATAAACTCATGACTGTGAGTTTAAATCCCAGGATTGCCAGAGAGCCTTGAGCAAGACATTTACCCTCAAGTGCAAATATCCTTTCTCAGCTGTAATTAAATAAATGCGTTTTCTATATTAATAGAATAGAATCACAGATTGTTTTTTAGACAAGGTTTATATGTTCCTAAGAAGACTTACAATCACAGTGAATTTTTCAAGACCAGTAAGAATCATTACATGGGTTTACCAACATTTCAAGCTTACGGTTAATGAGTGTATTGATTGACACATTGATGCAACGACCCTGGGCTTGCAGTTGGCTAGTATGGATACAGTAATAGCACCACTCGGCAAATTATAAAAATTATAAATAAATTATAAAACTATTGTAAAATAGTCTATATTTCTAGACTTTGTGTAGTGAAACAAGAGGAAACAATCACAAATGAGTCAATATTGTAGTTTTTGTAAATAATTGTAAGAAAAAATGAATTTATTTCCCATTGCCAAAAAAGCTGTTTCTCCCATTTTCATTTTGAAACTAAACATGAATCAACACAATGTACATGTCATTTGCTTCATTTCAAAATTGTCATTTTTTTTTTTACACTGAGTAGTATTTCACTATGTGTGCCTGTCAGGTCACCACCTTGAGAGAACTTTGAACTGTCATTGGTTGAGTTACGTGATGAGAAACCAACACATGCACTTGGCGAGGATACAGATAACCCTGGGTTCAGATTTGAAAGAGAAGCGCTATAATAGAGCTGAAGTGAGAGTGGGAGGTGATGGAGATCACATTAAAGCTGAACCACTGTCAACTCATTTACTGTTTTCACAAATAAATCAGTTTAAGAGTAAAAGGCATGCACAGCTGACTAAGCTCACCAAGCAGGCAAAGTGTCATGGGGTAAATCACCTTCCAAAAGTTGTTTACTTTGTTCAGACTCAGACTCATTTTCACTCTGCCAGTTTTCATCTTGCTTTGTATTCAAGGTTTCTGGTTTTACAGGTAATGTGATGTTCCTCTTGGTTTCTCCCCAGGTTATTGAAGACTGGAAGTATGTTGCCATGGTGGTGGATCGGATGTTTCTGTGGATCTTTGTAATTGTGTGTGTGGTTGGGACGTTGGGCCTTTTCCTTCAGCCAGTCTTCCAGAACCAGACAGTTCCTGTCTATCAGCCGAATACTGAATCCTCTAGGAGGGATGGGATGTAAAGAATGCATCAGTATGGGATGACAAATACCAGATCTATATTTAAAAAACAAGCCATGGTAGTAAAGCATTGAGCAAGGACTTGTGGTATAATCTTGAAGACAGTTTTCTTTTGATATGAAGGATAGATTAGTCTTGAATGATGGATAAAAAATAATGAAGGCTTTATAATGGATGGCTGAATGTCTTCAGGATTACAGCACAAATCAAATCACCTTGAATAACTTCTTTCTTTGCCTGTGGATACATGAAAAACTTCTATAGACATCCAACCAGGATTAAAAATGTCACCAATTTTTGATTAGTCATCATCAGCATTATCGATCAGCCAACATCACCTCCACTGATATGGACAGCCACTGGTGCTTCAAGGTTATAAGATTATATCAGGACACTTCATCTTAATACAAGGTCACTGTTCTTGTAAAAATATTATTTCAAGCCAATAAACCAGTGAATTAAATATATATTAGTCAATGTTTAATGGTTCTCCTCTTTCTTCAGCTGTACCAGGGCAATACAGCATTTTTACCACAAATATTCAATTACCATGTGGAGTAATACAAATGTAATAAAAGATTGTCTAAAAAAATAGTCTCCACTTGCAGTGACTAAATGATTAAATGCTTCCCCTGGTGGTGTATTTGTTTAACACTGAGGGTCATGGATATGCAGAGTGTTCACTGACGGCTGATCGTGACATTAGATGGAAGGCTAAAATCCAATCTCTATCAATAGCTGTGCATTGAAACTAATAAGGTCTCATCGATGACCTAATAAGAATGATGTGGAAACACACAGTTAAAGACAGACAGACAGGTGCTTTTTTTTTTTTTTTTAAAAAAAAGTGTTTCAAGTCTGTAATTCCTGACTGGGTTCATGGCGGGTTTCATCCTTTTAAGGCATTTTAGGAAATCACTGCTAACGACTTGTTATGGATGTATCAACAAAGATCTGCCATAGATCAAGCCTAGGTAACGTGTCACTCTGTGTAAGCACCTGACACTGCTGTCACTGACTGACAGCAGGCTGAATGAATCTACAGTCTGAGTTAGAAAGAAATCAGCCCTAGGCTCATTTCTTCATACCAATCGGTGTATTTTTTTTGTACGATCATTGGCGGCACTGTTGCACTTATCTCCAAGTAGGTCCAAAATAATAAATTTGTTAACAGCAATTAATCTGATGTGGATGCCAAAAATTAAACTGTATATTGATGTATTTTTATAGTTTAAAAGATACATCTACACCAGCATTACTGTCTCACAGCTCCAGGGTCTGGGGTTCGATCCTGAGCACTCTGGTTCCCTTCCTATACAAAACTGTGCCAGTAGGTGGATAGGAGATTCTAAAACGCCCATAGGTGTGAACTGCCATGAATTTTTGTCCAATCTAGGGTGTACCCATGTTTTGTGCCAAGTGTTCCCAGTATAGACTCTGGATCCACTGTGACCCTAACCAGGAGAGAGATATTATTGAACGAATGAACGTTACTGAGACTAAATTACATTAATTTGACATCCAGTCACATTTTTGAAGTTCTCATAAATCTTGCCAGTGTGCATTTTAAAATGTTAGACATGTTTAATATGAATCCACGTCAGCCAATTTACTTTTGTGTACTTAGCTAATGAGTTTGGCTCCAATTCTTACATAATTTATTACACTTATTATGATTTCATTGAGAAAGAGATTAGTGTGTACTGATAGTTCTGTGACCAGAAGATCAGAAGATATTCTACTGATCTCAATCATATATCTTTTAGATTATTAAGGCCTTTACCAAAAACTGACTCAAAGGAGTCAAAAACACACCTACACACATGTACTGTATACACTTGCACAGCATGCAACCTATGCTTGAAGAAAAGCCCATTAAATGCTTTGGATGGTACAACAATCCTTTTATTGTCACAAAGAAATATCGGAAGCTACAGAATAGGATTGCAAGATCATAAGCTGTGGGCATGGCATCCTTCATTCTAGATGTAGCAAGTCCATCCATCCATCTTCCGTAGCGGGGTCGCGGGGGCAGCCTGGAGCCTATCCTAGGGGACTTGGAGGGACACCCTGGATGGGGTACCAACCCATTGCAAGGCAAAATTGCCCACACTTTGGAAATGCCAATCAGCCTACAGTGCATGTATGGAAACTGGAGTACCCAGAGGAAACACTTGAAGTATGGGGAGAACATGCAAACTCCACACACACACACACACACACACACCAGAGGCAAGATTTGAACCCCCAACCCCGGAAGTGTGAGGCAACAGTGCTAACCACTAAACCACTACCATTAAAAGGATCAACTCATACATACATAATCAGACTCATATAAGTTGAACTAGGGTCAATGAATTTTACAGAAATGAGCATTCAGCATAAGTGTCCCTACAAAAAAAGACAGATCTGAGGGTTTAGCCAGTCAGCTGTACCCAGTCCAAGCTCATGAAAAAGAGAAAAGCCAACAGAAGAGCCCTAGTTTTTAACTGATTGGTGGAAATCTCTCTCTTTTACTACAGCTACAATAATTTTACCCAAAATAAAGGATGTAATTAGTCCAATTAGTCTCAGTCATAGGCATTAAATAAATGCTACAGTGTTTTTCAACCTGCCATTTATTTACCTCATGCGTCTCTTTGGCAGTGACAACAAACAGACGTTCAACACAGAAAACCCATTCAAGGGCAGTTGCTGAATCTAAGTGTTTAAAATATGCAGTGATATGGTTCAGCAAACTGAGAACAATAATGCGCTCAAATAAAGGATTTACGATAACAGTCATAAAAAACCCCACTAACAATAACAATAAAAAGAAAAAAACATGGAAACTAATTCACGCTTGAATGCTTGTTATATTGTAATATAAGGACAACATTTCGAGCCGACAGTAGGTCTGGTTTAATTGGATGCGCTTGTCATTTTTGTTGTTCTTATGTACTTTTATCTGTCTTTCCCATATTGGAGCAATGCACTCTGGTTATATATTTTCCCAGTGGTTTTAGTATGCATGGCTGATCAGGTGGAAACCGCTAATATTGTAAGACATAAACAGAAAATTCCTCTGAAAAAAACCAAAAAAAACAGCTCTATCTCCACAATTATAAATAATATAGATTCTAATAACTGACTTTTATCAGCTTACTGTATGTAAGCTTCAGGTCGATGGGTTTTCTGTGCTTTTTCCAGTACAGGGAAATTCTCATCTGTGGCAATCACCAATACAGTACACAGCACTATAGATAAAGATTAGGGTAAAAAACACTTTTCCCTTAAAATTATTCTTTAATTGAGGGGTTCTCGAAATATTTTGCAACCAGAGACCTCTTTAACAGTAAATTAAAATTTCACAGATCTCCTCAGTACAAATTTCTTTTACGAACAATCTAAATATTCAAATATTAGGCCTATTATTTAAATGCACACAATAATATTTTGACAATTTTTTTAGAGGCGTGGAGCTTTTTATTCCTGAACTTTCCACTCACACAACACATTTTTATTCATGTTTTTATTAGATTCACTAATATAGGTGTACTTTTTTAAAATTAAGGTTCTGATTAAACGCATTCAATTCAAGTGACCAGTCAAATAAGATGATATCGTTACCAAAATACAAATCTGATTGGGAAGAAGTCAACATTTCACTCACCGTATGATGCTAAATGTCCGCCCACCTCTCTTTCTCTTTCTCTCTCCCTCCCCCTTCCCTCTTTCCCTCTCTCTCTCTCTCTCTCTCTCTCTCTCTCTCTCTACACTCACTGCACATCCCACCAGTGTGCTTCCTTCTTTCTCTCCCTCATTTTCTCTCTCAACAACATACATGGATTAACATACAAGGACTTGTTTTGGATTTCATGATGAACAGCACACTTTTCCTTGTCACCCCTGTGTGCTACTTTCTCCTTTTCTATTTCCATTTCCACAGTGAGTATGGAGATTGACATGCTTTCCATGAGAAGATCTAGAAGCCTGTGCTACTTGTTGCTGAATATGAACATGTAAAAATATAGCATACAACATCTATCTATGTTTATGAAATACAACTTGCCAGTTTTTTGTTGTTTGTCAATCAGGCTTAGCTGTAGGAGGAATAATCAGTGTTTGATTACGATCTTCCTGATTTGGAAAACGTTTCTTTAGTCTGTCCTTGTGAGAGCAGCTGAATTACTGAAAGAGCATGGAATAATGCAGTGTGTTTTGTTTTGGCATTTGCAGCATTAACTTGCAGTTTCACGTTGACTGATTTGGCAAATGAAGAATATTTTAAACCAAATTGTTTAAGGGGCTTATAATTAATGCTTCTCAGCAGAAGGGTTAAAAAAGATACTTAAGATAAGACAAACGTATTTAATTAGTCAAAGTCCTAATAAAGCACCAAACTAATTTCCACCAAACCATTTCAATGGCAGAAAATAAATAAAAAGTGAACCTTTTTACAGGTGGAATGTGTTCCGAGGCTGAGCATCGACTCTTTTCTGTCATCTTCGCCAACTATAACCAGTACATCAGACCAGTGGAGAATGTCTCTGACCCAGTGATAGTCCAATTTGAGGTGTCGATGTCCCAGCTAGTGAAAGTGGTAAGTGTCTGAAAGGGAAAATATAAAGACAAATCGGTATCATTTATCCAGATTTTTTTACATCCAGATTGGACTGTAAATACCTGTTTTATAGCCTCATTTGCACAGTGGTGGATTTAGTGAAGCGTGTGGACTCTGTCACTAAGATGAATCATTTAGTGAGGAGCTCATCTGGCAGGATGCTTTCATCAGGCTAAATGTGACATCTATGTGAATTGGAAGAAAAATTAAATGTGTGATGTACATGTGATATGTGTGTTCATTGCGCTCAGTGTGCTCAGTGTACTTGTGTTTTCCTGTCCACCCACTCGAATAGTTATGAAATTAGTCTGGGTCACAGGTTCCATCTTCAGACAGTAACACAGCATTGTGCTCGAAATTAGTCTTGCAGCTTTAACGCCCGGGTGCAAGCTGTCAGTGCTCTCAACGGCTCTGTCACCTTCAATGGGTGTGTGATTGGCCAGGCGAAGGCAGGAATTGTCAGCTTTCTTCTCAGCTCTGTCTCTCTCTCTCATCTCTCTCGTTCTCTCATATCTCCATCAGGAAACTGGTTGCCTTTTCTGCCAGTTGGCAACTGTCCATATGGGTATGACCCTACCTACCCACCCACCCAAGAAGTACTGAAGAACCCCTTTTTTAAGCATATAAGAAGGGTTTCTTAAAGGGTTCTTTAAATAGTTCTTATAAAGGAGATCTACTTTTCTGCAGAGAACATTTAAAGATTCCCTTTACGGTTCTAGCTTGAACTTTTTTCCAAAGAGTGCATTATATGAGTGCAATTTCAGAAAATAATAAGGTGCTATTCTAATAAAGAACATTTTTGATCTCATTCAGCTCAGCCATTGAAGGTCAGTATGCAATTATTAAGAACATTAAATATAAATTATTTAACCTTCTTTGAGAAAGGCACATTCAGGCATGGCTGTGCATACAGTGGATATGAGGAGATAATCTTCTGCTTTGGCAAACTCAACGTGAGAACAGGAGAAAAACATGTCCTTGGTAAATTATTTGTGCCTAGTGCACAGAAAGTGGGTTTAAATGATGATGCAATGCTGAACACATCTCAAACTATTTCCCTAAGCTAGTCTGAGCTAAATGTCATGACATGCACTTTTTTGATGAATGCATTCTAATCTCATACATGCATCTGTGAGTTGATTGAGACATTTTGTAAAAATGTTCTCCTAATTCAGGTAACAGAAATGTCTTCTCTGTACCTCAGGAAAACAAGTCTGGGACTATTCTTAGGGATAGTATTCATCTCAGAGACTCCCATTCCTCAAAAGAGGTCACCCTTATCTGAGATCAGGGCCATAACCAGAATCAAAATTTTAGCGAGGTCCAATCAAGGAAGTCTTCACATATTTTTATCTTCCTGTCAGACACAAATTTGCTCTATGCCACTTATATCCATGTTTCTATGGAGTAGATTCAGTGCCAGATAGAAAAGCAATCACACTGGGGGGAAATGTCCAGTGTGGTTTAATTGCTGCGACAAACTGAGTCGACTCTGAATCGAGCCAACTGCATGAAGTGAACCAAACATGCTATGTTTTGGGTTGCAGCATTTTTTTTTGTTGTTGTTGTGGGGTGCTGAACTGAGCCATGAGGCATAAGCTGAGCTTGAAGTGCTACAGAAATGTGTGTTTAATAGCAACTCGTTTCCCAGATGTTACACAACATTAAAAACACTATAAACAGATTTAAAAAAGTATGATGTGTCGTCCTTTAATAAATTGAAAAAAAAAATGTTAGCTTTGGCAAATTGAGAGGAATAAACCACTTCAGGATTTCAGGGTGGTGACTGTAACCACCCCATCTTTGATT